>CAUYSK010113517.1:0-16754 GCA_963575035.1 Avahi laniger
ATAGCCAAAGCAACCTTAAGCAAAAAGAACTAATGAGGAAGCATGACTTTATCAGACTTCAAGCTATCCTGCAAGGCTACAGTAACCAAAACAGCATGGTACTGACACAAAACAGAAGCATAGACCAATGGATCAGAAAAGAGAACCCTGATATAAAACCACCCTCATATTGCTATCTGATCTTTGCCAAAGCACATAAAAACACACAATTGGGAAAAGAATCCTCATTCAATAAATGATGCTGGGAAAATTGGATAGCCACATGTAGAAGACTGAAACAGGATCTTCACTTCTCACCACTCATAAAAATCAATTCACAATCAATAACAGACTTAAATCTATAAGCATGAAACTATAAGAATTTCAGAAGAACAGGTTATAAAAACTCTTGTAGATATCTGCCTAGGCAAAGAATTTACAAAGAAGACCCCAAAGGTAATCACAGCAGCAACAAAAATAAATAAATGGGACCTGATTAAATTAAAATGCTTCTGCAGAGCCAAGGAAACAATCAATAGAGCAAATAGATAACCTACAGAATGGGATAAAATATTTGCATGTTATGCACCCAATAAAAGGCTAATAACCAGGATCTACAAGGAACTCAAGCAAATCAGCAAGACAAAATTCAAACAACCCTATTAAAAAATGGGCAAAAGACATAAACAGAAGCTTTTCCAAAGAAGATAGACTTATGGCCAATAAACATATGAAAAAATACTCAATGTCTCTAATCATTAGGGAATTACAAATCAAAACCACAATGAGACATCACCTAACTACAGTTAGAACGGCTTTTATCAAAAAGTTCCAAAACAAAAGATGCCATCATGGATATGGAGAGAAAGGAACACATACACACTGTTGGCTCAGACTGCAAACTAGTTCAACCTCTATGGAAAGTAGTATGGAAATACCTCAAAGAACTAAATGTTGACCTACCATTTGATCCAGCAATCCCACTACTGGGTATTTACCCAAAGGAAAAAAAGACATTTTATAAAAAAGGAACTTACACTTGAATATTTATAGCAGCACAGTTCACAATCACAAAGATGTGGAAACGGCCCAAGTGTCCACCAATAAGCGAGTGGATTAATAGTATGTGCTATATGTATACCATGAAGTATTACTCAGCCATAAAAAATGCTGAACTAATAGCTTTTGAAACAACTTGTGTGGAACTGGAGACCAGCCTCCTAAGTGAAGTATTGAAAGAATGGAAAAATAAACACTACATGTACTATTACATTGAAACTAAATCATCAACACTCATGTGCACATATGGTAGTAAAATTCAACAGAAATCAAGCAAGTGGGAGTGAGGAGGTGGGGATGGGTAAATTCATCCCTGTCAGTTGCAATGCACACTATCTAGGTGGACATCCTTATAATTTTGACTCAAACTGTACAAAAGTAATTCATGTAACCAAGACGTTTGTACCCCCATAATATTTTGAAATTTAAAAAAAGACTCAAATGCAGACTGAGTCCAATGCTTACATTCCATAACTTATCAGGGTACTAGAGTCCTACATATAACAAACATAACATAAAACAAACAAAAAGCAAATAATAAGAAGAAAAACAAAATACAAGGAAACATGTTAATAAGAAATAAAATGAATTGTAATAACCAATATCGAAGAAATCAGTAAAATTTAGCACAGTCAAGAGATGCTTCAGGAATAATTAATGTAGAAGTATTTATGTTATAGATAGGTAGTTAGAAAGTCAGTAAAAGCTAAATAGGCATAATAATAAGTATGAATTGTTTGGGATATTGTAAGAGGCCAATTTTTTGAGAGTTAGAAACGTGGATATATTATGTGGATAACTTGCATGACAGAATGTGGAATTCAGATTTATTCATATAGCTAAACAGAGTTGATGAAGGTTGTTAAGAAGACAACTGATAGAGTATCAGAGGATTGATGATACACTATTATTTAAGTTCATGAAAACGTGAGATAGGCAGACCAGTTAAAAGGTAGCTGTAATGCTTCAGACATGGGGTGGTGAGGACAGACTGAGCACAAATGAATAAAATGGGGAGTGAGATATCTCTGAAAAGATCAATGGTACTTGAGGAGTGAAAGTGGGATGGGAGGAGGGTGATGTGGTTCAGCATCCATTCATCTAATGTGGCTATGAGTCCTGAATCCTCCAAAGTATATTAAATGTTCCTTTTTCCCTAATCGACTATGACATTCTGCCAGGTGTTCCCTGGCTGTACAGGAAATCTGCCAAAATTCCTCACTACTGAAGAAGCAGTGATAAATTTGTCCCAAGTGTTTGGGGAATGTGATGGAGTGAGAGTAGAGGTGCAGATAATGTTACCTAGCAATGCTCCCTGTGGTTCTAATTTGATAGGAAGACTTTCTTTGATTGAAGATGGAGTAAAATATGGGGAGATGGGCTTTAGCTAAATGCTGGCCAATTGAATGTGCATCAGAGTTGCTAAAATATTGTCTAATATCTATGCCATTTACAGGTTCTATTGCTAAAAAGTATGGGAGTAAAGACAATTGTGATTCAATTTCCTTTTCCATTGCCAGGATGGTTATCCAGATGTTCCACTGTGATTGATAGCTAAGTTATGAATACATGCTATTGGGAACTTGATGCACCACTTGTCTGGATCATCCCTAGAGATGCAGTTATATTTTTCCTTTTTACTAAACATGCCATACTACGAGGTCTGTCCGGAAAGTATCCAGCCATGTAACATGAAAAATAGAGACATTTATTGAAGAAGATACAAGAAACATTGTACATAGGACAATGATGCTTCAGTCCCCTTCAAAGCAGGCACTTTGGGACCAAACACATTTCTCTCAGCATCTCTTAACCCATCCGTACACGTTCAGCATTCTCAGGTGTTCTGCTTGTTGCAGGCCTTGCAGAATGTGAATCAATTTCAACAGATTCTCAACCATCTTTGAAGTGTTTGTGTCACACTTTTATTCGTGCTGCACTCATTGCATTGTCCTGAAAGCCTCCTGTATTATCAGAATAGTTTCTGAAGAGGAATGTTCAGGCTTAACACAACATATGATGTGGATTCATTGCTCTACTTGCTCAGTCATTTTGAATGCAATAGCCACACAGTACACACACTCACTCAACAGCATCTAGCACCGTCTTGTAGAGTGAGGTCATCACTGTTCACATATGTGCCTTCCAGTCCACTCTCCTTGGCTGCCAGGTTTCACTGATGTTGCACAAACCATTTTTATTATATTAACAATGGCTGAATACTTTCCTGACCATCCTTCTAATTTTTTTGTCTCTAGTTTGAGATTTTCTCTCTTTCTCGCTCCCTCTTTCCATGTATGTGTGTGCACACGCACACACACACACACACACACACACACAGTTCAAGTCTTTAGTATTATCGAATCTAAGAAAGAGATGGTGCAGGTCCTGTGTAGTGCATCATTCAACATCCACACAACTTCAGTTTCTTTGATCACCATTTCTTTTATCTTATATATTCAACGAATACCCAGCAACTTAAGTGTAATCCCTACTCTGTAGTTCATTACTCAGGACACCACTTGAGGCAATGTAGATGCTTATGACAGATTTTATAGCACCATTGCTTGTGATAAATTTATACTATTAGGGAAAATTCATTAATTGCCTTTTTTCTCACCTTAATAGATAACCCAAATCACTGTGAGAAGAAAGAGAATTAGGCACAGATTGCATAAGTTGTTCAAAATACTTTATTCACAGATCTAGATCTTCAACATAGCACAGTCTCATGGCTGATAAAAGTTGAAATTTATATATCATAACTGCTACTTTCAGTGAAGTCCACTCAAGATACTAGTTCAAAAATGTTTCTAAAAAGTAAATTACTTAATATAAAAATATTTATATAAAATGTATTTTTTTTGTGGTTAGGTAGATATTGATTGTAACTAAATTAAGCCTCTGTTAACTACTGGAGGAAAAATATTTAAACATTGCTTGTGACATCACATTAACAATGAATTATTCAGCTGGATTCAGCATAAGAAAGATGTTTAATTCGAAGCTTTTCCATATGAAATAAAGATATGTGTTAAGAAATTTACTTTCAAGCAGCAAACGTCAAAAATTATCTTTATTGCTGTATCAAAAATTAATGGAATTAGAAGGCTATGCACAAAATATTGAAATATATCAAATATTTATACATATCAGTTACACATATTCTTCATGTCTATTCACTTAAAATGCTTGAGTTTGGATGTTGAATCAGTGTATAAAGAAATATGTAGGTCACAGTATGGCCAAATGTAGAACAAGATCCCAAATTATAATACCTCACATTTCAAAACCGGCTGCTGATAATTTGACTAGTTGATATTTCTTTGGCATCACAGGCAGTTCTGCTAAGACAAAGTAAATGTCATAAAATGTTTTGTTTTCCAGCAGCCATTGGCAAATAATTGGCATCTGTTTTCTGTTGTCTAGCTGCAGTTGTGATTTCTGAAACAGAAGCTTCCATTTCTCATCTAATAATTTGTTGATTTAGGATCCTCAAGGGATGGGAAAAAAAAGAAAAACTTGTTTCAGGGGGAAAAAACACACCCTGAAAACATTTGGATTTCAGAAACGAATTGACTCATAGTACATTCCATCATAGATTGTTTGGACTCATCTGTGTCTCCAAAAATAAACAAGAACAGGAAAGAACTAACTCTTTTTGTTCAAATTGGAACAATAGAGTTTCTGTATTGTGAAGTTTAAAAGAGATGAAAGGTCTCCTTTAAAATAATTTTGTTCTCATTCACCTTTAACTACTTTTTGATAAGAGCCAAATGTGTTAGTTGTAAAGGAAAGGAGGAGAGCAAAACCTCCAGAGTGGAGAAATTGGGTTTGCCTTGAATTTCAACATTTTTAAAAGCTCAGTTAAGTGGGGGATGTGATTATTTGTAGAGCAGGAAAGGCACTTACAAATGCAACTGTAGGAGGCTCTCTCTTTTTAATGTTTAAGAGCAGATAAAACGCCACTTTCACTGACTTCAGGCATTCTTCTGGCTGAGGACTAGGCCATTAATAGTCATTAACACTCTTTCAAATGTATTGCCAGAGTCGTAATGAAATCAACACCTTCTAATTTTCATACTGAAGCTCTGCCAAAGCTCATTTGGTCTTGTCACTACATAGCGATGTGCTGTGAGATGTGCTTGCTACTTAAGATATCAACATAAACACTGAATAAAAACATAAATCTTTTATGATGTTGGGGCATGTTGCCATTTTATTGTAAATCAATGGAGATCAATTATTCAAACCCAGCCCATTGTTTAACGGAAGAAGGGCAGACAAGCCAGTGGCAGTGTAAACTGGGTCTTTTTTCCTATTCTCAGTTGAACATCAATTTAAGTTTTTCAAATAAATCATTAGCTGAAAAGCTTTCCTTAGAAATTTGATTGCATGCCATGTTCCCAACATTTGTCATTTAGGGAAATGTCTCAAAGAATCAGTTAACACGCTAAACATCTTTTTTTCCCCATAAAACAAGACCTAATCCAATCTTAAGTGTTGATAGTCTGCAAATTTCACTTTAAATTAGATGGACAGATTTAGCAGTTGTTGCTCCACCTCACTTACCTTTATAATTATGCAATATAAATAATTTATGATGAATTTGGTAATACAGAATACTTGCTCTGAGACGAGAAAGACTGACAGATGAATAGTAGGAAGGAGTAAAGAAGGAAAGGCAGAAATCTTCCTCTTAATTCACTTCATTTAGAATTTCATTTTCTTTTCCTTTCTTCCTGGTTTTTCTTTATTATTGAAATATATTTGTAGGTTGGAAATATACCTTCGCTTCCTAAGTTCCACCCACAAGCTGTGACATGGAGAAAAGAAACAAATTGGCAAGGGGAATGGAGACACCTGTGTCCACTCCCGCCCGGCTCAGACTGCAGCTGCACAGCCAAGCTGTCGCATCCCGGCCCTACTTAATCTTGCTCTTTATGGGCTTTTTTTCCCCCCAGCCCCACTAAAGACTCTGATGCTTCCCCTCCTTCCAGCAACAAATGCCTAAAGGCTCCATGTATTTGTGCTGTCCTCAGAAGAGGTTTCTTATTTCTAATCTGTTTTCAAAGACTAATCATGACTTACAAGGACATTATGCTTTCTCATAGAGGGTCTAAGTATAAAATAGAAGAGAATAAGGGACATAAAATAAACATTTTTCCCCTCATTTATTACCTGTGGTAGCTACTACCAATGGTCTCAAGAGAATTATTAACTCATTTCATAGGCCTGTAAGATTGGGAGTTCTATGTATTTATTCTATTTTGGTGTAGGTTGAGAACTATTCATTTATTCATGTATTTATTTGACATAACACATAATTATTCAGTTGTTTCTGAGTTCCGAGTAGTATGATAGATACTGAATATATCCGTATCAATGGGTCATGGTCCTTTTCCTGTGGAATTCAGCATTCTAGAGGAAAACGAAAATGTGTTCATCAAAAATAGAACATAATATTTTAAAATCGAGTGATATGGCAGGTGGTAAGAATAAAGAACTATAAGAGCAGTAAGATAGAGGTAAAAGGCTTCATTTGGTCAAATGGCATGTAGATATTTTTCACCTACTGACATTATACAAAGAAATCCTTATAATGGCAGGGAAAATGCAGATGAAAAGCCGTAGACTTTAGAGTGGGAAAAAAACTGCTGAATTAGAGAGCTCCAGCATATTGAGGAATGCCGTAGAGAAAAGCAGAGCATTCCATGCAGAGAATCTGGTAAGGATCCTGGATCCTGTGCTATACTTTGAAACTGTACACAACCAAAGACTGTGCTCCACAAAGTGAGCAACTGAGACAAGGAAACATTAAAACCAAGAATTCAGGGAAGATAAGTTTAAGAGTTACCATCGACTCTTCATGATAGACAAACTGTAGATGGATATAAAAAACCATTCCATGTCTTTACTTCATGCAAAGTCTGCAGTCACTACTTTATGTTGGATATTTTTAATGTTTATCAACTTTGGAAACAAGAGGGATTAAATTTTTTAAAATGACATTTCAGGATCTGTAATAAAATGAACTAATTTTTTTCCAGATGGATTACATAAATAATTATAAAATTAATTGCTCCTTTTATGGATTATCAACAATCTTTGAAGATCTCATAAAAATGTTTGCCCCTTTAAAAATTTTTAAACTCTACGTCCTCTGCCCATAGATTTTATATATATATATATGTATATATATCTCATATAATTGTCAACTTCATATGACCAGCTTTCATTTTTAAAAACTCTTAGCTTCTAATACTAAAACACTTTCCATCATTACTCTGGTCTCTAGCAAAAGAAAATCCCGCCTCCCTCAATTGTCAATTATTCTTTATAGAATTGATATACTATGTTTTGTTTTGATTGTTGGAGAAGAAAGGGGTAATATTTAAAAATATTCTAATAAAAATTGTTAAAGGCTTGCTAGGATATGAAAATTATAAGGGACATGTCGACAAAAATAACATTATCTACTGTATTATGAAATTTTTGTTGTTTCCCAGTTCAGTAAAATATTTTTGACCTAATGAGCCCTCCTACAGACATTTATCCTGACTCCTCTTACCTTTGATTTCAAGTATGTGCACTCTACCTTGGAGTTCTTCCTTTCTTGAGCTGCCTAAGTGAACAAATTTCAAAGAAGAGAAGAGTCCTCCAGGATAATCTTGGAGGATATCTACTTAAGTTTGTAAAGAGAATACAGAAACTCTAAAATGTTTCCTGTAATTATTAATAAATAATTGAAAACTCAAAGATTGGCATAAGGATGCTCCTTCAGTCACAATATTCTTGCATGAATATTGGGTATATTGTATAATGACATTTATCTTAGTGTCTGTGGCAAAGGAGCATGTATATAATTATCAAGAGTTATGTGTATGTCTAGTTTTTAAAATATTGCTTTATAGATATATTTTAAATTTTATTATGATAAAAACCTATATTTTAATCTCATAAGCATATTTGTCTTAAAGTTTATGGTCATATTTCAGAGATGAGTTTCAGTGAAAACATCCATTTTTTAGAATACATTTAGGAATATTTAGAAAAGACATTTGAATTTTTAATAATTCTCTATGAAAGATGTTAAATGCTAAGATTTACCTAAGCACAGCAATCACATTTCAGTAACTAATGATACATTTAGTTATAATCAAAATACAAAATAGCTATTTTTCTGCAAAATGTGACTACTAAGATTATTCTAATACATATTCCTGAGAGGATCTCTGCCTTCATTTTATAGTTAAGGGCATTAAGAAAGACCATAGGAATCTTATTGCCATCCGGCTAGTTAATGGGGAGCTTGGATAAAACATGACTTAACTCTATTCTTTCTATAGCTATCTACCTCTGAAAAAATGCTGAAGTCTCCCTAAAACTACCCATTTCAAAATTTATTTGGTACACGAACATACTCAAGTATTTTATTATTTTCATGCAAAATTATTTTTAAAAGTCAATATGATAAACAAAATCAACTAGACTGAGGATGCTATTATATATAATATTGATCAAGAAAATGTATAGATAGCATAAACCAATTAAATATATTAGAATTTTTATGTAATATTTATTGATTTTTTTAAGAGTCATCCAACTTTGAAAATCACAAATCTTCTGTATGAATTCCTTGAAACTTGTTTTAATTTCTGGTGTATTTATTATTTCTCATAAAATCAAAGTAGACTTGTTATCTTGATAAGTCTAAATGAAGTTAAAAACTATAATGGTAATAACATATGGCATGGAAAAATTGGGGATTTGTATCAAATCTTGGTTCCAGAAATAAAATGGAAAATTTCATTTCATGAACAATCCCACTATTTCCATAGAGTTTCTGAGAATTCCACATTTAAGATAGGGCCAGATACTTTATCATAATTACAAAAATAAAATCTACTCTTCAATAGTCATGTTTAAGAAAATAAAAAAGTAAGCTAAGAGCTGGAAGAAAGTATTTGTGATACACATATCTGACAGGATACTTACATAAAACATATGAAGAATTACTATAATAACACAACTACAGCAACACTAAACAGCTCAATAAAAAATGAGCAGAGAACTTAAAGAAAAAGTATAGGAATAGCCAATAAGCATGTAAAAATGCTCAATAATAGCAGTCAATATATGAGGAAAATGCAAATTAATAGCACCATGTAGAGAAATAAGTAAATTGCAAATAAAAATTACCACACTTCATTTTTCCAAAGAGCTAAAAAACAAAACAAACAAAAAAATGACATTGTGAAGTGTTGGTGAGGATGTAGAGAAACTGGAACTCTCCTATTAATATATTTCTACTAGGAATGTAACATGGCACAACCACTTCCGAAAAAGAGTTTTGACATTTTCTTATGTAATGAAACATATACCTGCCATATGACTCAGAAATTCAGCTCTTTGGTACTTACGCAAAATAAATGTAAACATATGTTCACACAAATACACAATGTTCACAGTAGTTTTATTCAAAATAGTCTCAACTGGAAACAATGTATATGTCCATCACCAGGTGAATGGATAAACAGTGGAATGGTAACTAGTAATAAAAAGAAAAGAACTACTGATACAAAAATCAGCATGGATGGATCTCAAAAATATTATATTATGTGAAGGAGTATGTTTAGAGATTAATATAGAAGCATGCACACTTTATGATTTAATTTACATGAACTTCTACAACAGACAAATTAATTTGTATGATAGAAACTAGAACTGTGGCTGTCTGGCACTGGAAGTGGGAGTTGGGCCACTAGAAAGTGTCACAAGAAAACTTCTTGTAGTAGAAACGCTCCACATTCATTTATGAAAACTCATTGATCTGTGCACCTAAAATCTCAATATTTTATTATATGTAAATGAAACCTCAATATGTTAAGAAAAAGATAACAGAAATACAACATGGGGGAAAAGGTAGAGTTAGGGTACAATTTTGGATACTTTTTCCTTGTGTGTTTATTAGGTTTTCAATTACAAATGTACACCTTCAAATTGTGACTTCTGTATCGTATTTATCGATATTAAAATGTAAAGGCAAATAGTATTTTTGACACCTAAAATAGTAGTAACAATTTTAATATGAATTTTAAGATTGTGTTATGATTATTTATGGATATGACAATATTCTTACCTCCTACCTTCTACTTTTATTTTTTGTGTCTTCTCATTCCATAGGAGTTATGTGAAATAAAAATGCTAAAAAAACCTAAATAACAAATTATTCTTCCCAGTTAATTCCCTTATCTATTCACTCCATGTTAAACACTACGTACTAAATCATATTCCAGAACAAGATACATGCATTTCTTTCAACTGTGTTACATATTTAGTGAGGCAAATAAGCAAATAGAAAATTACAGTAAATGATGTGATCATGTTAAATAAAAAATGTTATTTTGAGGGAAGTGCTTAAAGATGATGCCAGACATTCTAGGGTCACCTAAAATGGCATGTTGACAAGTATGGAATTGATTCTGAGACCTTTGACAAACTATTAATGGATTGTAATTAGAGTTTTTGGTGTGTATTTAGAAAGATCTCTGCTGTCAACATGCTGGGAAGGAATTTAATGAATCACAACTTCAAGTCAACAGTGTGAGTATAAGTCCAGGGCAGTTCTCCAGACATGGACAACAATGGCTTGTAACTATTTTATTAATAATAGTAAGTAATGTAGGGATAAAAGAAGGAAAATTTGATAAATATTTTGAATATGACTTATGTGTATCTCAAATACTTGATTTGAAAAACAAGGATGCATACTTTATGATTAAAGTCTCTTGGGGATGATTTAGTATTATGTATAGACTTAATTCCTGAGAAAGTACCCAGAACCCATATAGATCTTGGTATTTTTTAAAAATATTTCAGTGTTAATAGAAATTTATATATCAAATTTGAGGGATTAAGATTTTTTTATAGGAGCAATTCAATCCCTGAAAAGTGAATGTTTTAGCTTAAGATTTTTATACTCAGTGTTCCAACTTCTCATTTTTATTTAATACTAAACCCAAAGCCTTGGTGGTTACTTTTCACAAATTGTGGAAAAAATCATGAATCATTTGAAATATTGCCTTTAAGGAATAGTAAAATATTGTTGCTTTGCTGTACAAAAAACACTTCTTAACTCAGTCTTCTCAATATTTCAAGAATATATCTCTTCAAATACAGTCTCAAATGTGCTTAATTTTATGTTCTAGAAAATTTTTCAAAGTAGTGGTCACATTATATTTTACATTATTAAAGATTTCTTTTAAATGTGGTGTGTTAGCTGTTCTTTTATGTCAATATTATCTTTTAATTTTTCCACATATTTTTAAAATTTATGAAGCTGAGGATTCATAATTTGTTCTTGAATAATAACTGAGCAGGCTCCATCCTTGTCGCAACTGTAGAAATATTATAAGCTGAATAAAAGCTGGATATAATGCTTTCTTGGGATTTTTTCCCTTTGGTAGGAAATTAATATTTTGTTTTAGTTCTTTACTTGATTTAAATCTGATTTACAATAATTTGTTGACTCTCAAAGGATCCATTAGTAATATTTTACTTAATATTTTAGCATGGACAATTCCTCTGTACCAATACTTTAAAACTCAGATCAAATATCTACTGTTTCATAGAATAGTTCTCAAATCTACTTACAAATTATTTACTTTCTTTTTGATTATGCATAATTCATTTGAGTCTCTGATAAAAAACTTATTTATTATTTGTTAATTCAATGAACTGCTTCAACATCTACTATTTTGTCAGGCATTGAAATAGGCACCAGCTCTACACTGCTGAGTGAAACAGTGCCCCTGCTCCCAGGCAGCTTGCATGCTTATGTATCACCTTTTACTAGAATTCTTTCATTGTGTCAACAAATACTTATTGAGTGCCTTCTATGCACCAGACTGTTCAGGTACTTTGAATATACCATTGAAAAGAAGATGTGAAGATTTTGCCCTCATGGCATTCACAGTCTAGCAAAAGGAGATAGTCAGTAAACAATTATCATAACAACATAAATTATACTGTGTTTACATGGTGACAAGTTGTATGAAAAAAAAAAAAGAAAAAGTAGAGTAGATCAAGAGGACTTGGGTGTCCGTGGTGATTGGGTATGAAGAGAGGGCAAAATACAGTATTAAATAGGGTGGTCAGTGTTAGCCTCCCGGGGATGGCATTTGAACTGACACTTGAAAAATATAAGAGAGTTGGGATACGAATATCTGAGGGAAGAACATTTAAGGCACAGGGAATATCCAATGCAAAGGTTCCGAATACAGGAATGGGTGGTATGTTGAGAGTTATAGTAAGGAAATCAGTATGTCTAGAAAAGAATAAGCAAGAGGACAGTAGGAAAAACAGCCTGCCAGCCATATAAAAATTATATAACTGGTCATTACATAACTGTGCCTCCCCCACTCTAGGATATTCTACAAAATTCTGGAATTAAGATATTGAGATGTCTTGCTATCTGTTATTTCTATGCCTTACGTTGTAGTCAGCAAAAGTTCTATGTCTTATGTTGTATTGTGTGTTCTGTTTTTTCTCCTTCATCCTCAATATATTGGGTGCAAATGTCCTCTTTAAAAATAATACTTGAATGAATTTGCAAACTTTTCTTGAGTGCATAATAAAATATGAAGATATAGAGTCACATTACAGTAGTGTATACTTTCTGGGCAAATCAGAGAAATCAGAGAAAATTAGTAAGAAGGAAATTAAATACACCTGATTCATTTTTAGTGTGGTTCTAAGAACAAACTAGGTGTTGGGCCTTAGGCTGATCCTGCTATTTTTTGGTGCATTTTTTTTCTAGTTCCATGGGTCTGGAGGGAGGCCTGCAAGGATCAGTGAGTTTCAATTAGTTACAAAACAAGACAGATATTTGCTTTTTAAAGCCAATAGTTTTAGATCCTTGTTTTTAGTCTGAGCAAACAGAAAAAAAAAGATACAGAAGTTACGATCTGGAATCCTAAGTAGCTTGTTTTTTTGGTTGGATTTGAAAGCAATTTTTTAACTGATTGTGAGAATAAAGTAATATTTGTAGGGCTTATATTACATTTTAATAGAGCATCAGTTTCACTGTAGCTACCAGAAGGAGTTCTACTAGCAATAGTAGTCATGGACCAAATCTCCATGTATATAATTTATTCCCTTTTATATTTACAGGAATAAGATAATATGCTGGAAAAAATAAAACTGATCATCACTGCAAGATCTAAACCTGGCTCTGAAGCCATTAGTTGTGCCTAAGGGTTGACCATGTCTGTTTTTAATTCTCACTTCTTCATAAGCTCTTCAACCCCTGACTTCTTCCTCCTCGTGGAATACTATAGTTCTTTCCCAAGTCCTTGACATTTCAAGTGAGGGTCACTGTATTTATTCAGTGCCAATAACTGAGGAATAAATTCTTGCATGTTGGGCTGAATCTTTACTATTGTTTTGCAAATTAATTGACTGAAATAAGATAGTGATAATGTGTTACTATGGTTAAGGTTAATAAGCTACTGATTAACTTTGGAGGATACAATTGTAGACACATTATTTAAAAGGCCTATTTTGTTGAACTGACTGATAAATGAACAAAACATTTATCTGCATGGTATATTAACAAGAGCTTGGAATTTTGAGCCAAGAAGAGCTAGTTTAATTTCTTTCTGATTCTTCTCTCTGTTCCTCCCCAATGTTAGCTTCAGCTTAAGGTTGAGTCCCAGTACTCAGTGGTCCCCAACCTTTTTGGCACCAGGGACTAGTTTCATGGAAGTCAATTTTTCCATGGACTGTCGGGGCGGAGGGGGGGGTGGTTTAGGGATGACTCAAGTGCATTACATTTATTATACACTTTATTTCTATTATTATTACATTGTAATATATAATGAAATAATTATACAACTCACCATAATGCAGAATCAGTGGGAGACCTAAAATTTTTTCCTGTCCCATCTGGGGCTGATGGGAGATAGTGACTGATCTGACAGGAGGTGGAACTCAGGTGGCGATGTGAGTGATGAGAAGCGGCTGTAAATACAGATGAAGCTTCATTGGCTCTCCCACCACTCACCTCCTGCTGTGCAGCCCTGTCCCGAACAGGCCACAGAGTGGTACTGCTAGTCTGCAGAATGAGGATTGGGGAAGGCAACCTGTACTGTTTTAGACTATCTGTCATTTATAATCCAGGAGCTATCCAGCAACTCACTCTACTTCTTTGAGCCTCAGTCAACTTATTTGTACAGTTTGATAGTGTCTACTTGCTATTGTTCATAGGAGAGATTGCTATTTGGAAAGATTTGTTCTCTATCTGTGATCATGTGTGATAATTTTCCTGCTTTCCTGGGTGATTTATAAAAGATGATCATATCTCTTTTTCACAGTAAGCAAGTAATTATAAAAGATGATCACTACCTCCTTTTGGTTTAGTCTTAACCAAAATAATATTGTTGTACCAAGAACACTGTCTGTTAAATGTAGTCAAAGCGTTACTTGAAAGCTGTCCTGGCCTTCCTTGGATTTTCTATTTCGTTATATTGCATAGCCATTAACTGATATATTCCGCAGGAATATGATACTATAATGGATTAGATACCTGGACTCTATCAGATACTGAATAACGTATTCTCCAATTCACCCCAAAATAGTGACTTTGGATATTTTATAAATCCTATTTTATACCTTCTGAAAAACTGACTAGACATCTGCCCATTCAAAATTGTCAATGATTCTCATTAACTGGCTGTTTTAAATAAATGATGCCATTTATGATCCAATAACTGATGAGCAAATTGTTTAAAATCTATGAATGTAAACGTCAGAAGTGCATATATCTGGCCCATTGTTTATACTTACTTTCTTAAAGTAACGGGCTTTGGCAGAAATAGATATACAAAAAGATACCAAATGATTTAGATGTAGAAGTAACTGTCAGTTTGATTTCCCCATTGCATGGGAAGATTCAGTAATCCAGGAAGATTCTGGAAGAAAATATAATATTTCTAGAGGAGGGCTTGACTCCTTAAACCAAGCAGCGCATTCCATTCCCTGGACACAGTCATTGTATCAAGGTCTGGCATGTGACTTAATTGGTCCAATGAGGGTGATTCTAGAAATTCTTTTTTGCTATTCTGTCTACAGGAACCAAAGGAAAGAATATAAAAAGCCAGGCATGGTGGTGGGAGCCTATTGTCTCAGCTACTCAGGAGCTGAGACAGGGGGATCCTTTGAGCGCAGGAGCTTGAGGCTGCAGTGAGCTATGATGGTGCCACTGCACTCCAGCCTGGATGAATGTGAGACCCTTGCCTCTTAAAAATTTTTTTAAAAGAAAAGAATATAGAGTTCCAGTTATTACTGGAAGGAAGAGGAACACAGGGAACCAAACTTAGTCAGAAACAAATATTGGGGAAGGCAGAAAAGATATTGGGATGGAAATTGAGTTTCCGAATACTTTCTTGAGCCTCTGCACTACCTTCCTTGAAACACACTAGACCTCTGGGATTGCAGCTGGAAAATCCCTTTAAACTGCCTTGCAATTTCTGGGCACATTTATTGAGTAAGACAAGAAAGACCAACCTCTATGTACATATGTGTTTGTGCATCTGTGTGGGGAGTGTGGGACTAGACAGGTGGGAGAGCTGTGCAGTTTAGGTGTCTAAACAGGCTCCTCACATGTCTGGACCACCCATTGTTTAGGAGGAATCAATTTGGAAAAATGGTAGCAATTCATCAGCACCTTAAATACGTCCTGAATTAGGAATCACACAACATGCTTCTCCCGGAAATTTCCACATGGAGAGGGAGAATGAACTCCCAGAATATAATACATAATTTTCTAAATCACCAAAGTGATGCTATTCACTCAATAGTCATATAATTCTGACTAACATATATAACATCAGTGGTTATGATTATCGTTGAAATTCTTATAAAAAGAAGGGGTGACTTTGTGGCCCTTTGATTAATGTGTTTTATCCATGAATTTCTTATCCCCCAAACGTAGAGACTGCTGTCTAGAAATACTCACCATTAGCTTCCTAAATTCTATCACAACGTGTGGTATTTAGTAGGCTCAATGTGTGTTGGGTGAATAGGGGTAGGAGAAGGTGTATAGTGAAGCAGAAGACAATCAAAGGACGATTAATGTCAAAAAGGAAGAGTCAACTGATACCCCCATACCTTAAAACCTGAGTGACTTTCATTTAATGATCATTACAAAAGCTAAGAACATGATGGAATAAATTTTAATTTATAATTAGGTACAATTTGGAGGTAGTAAATTAATCCTGTGAATGTATTTAAAATTTTTTAAAGCATAATTTCATGTGGATTCTGTTTTTCTTTTTTTATTTCATGTGTAAATCACTTCAGATATTGGATCCAGATGGTGCAGTCTCAAAGGTTTCATATTTACACACAGTCCAATATTCTTTTCTAAAATAAATGTGAAAGCAGCACTTCATACAACCAGAACTGAAATTTTGAGCAAAAATATGATAGTCTTCAAACATGGAGACTACCAGGGCCTTCCTTGTTTCTTTGAGAATACAAAAGCCTCTAATCCCGTGAGCATTTAATCCATTCTGTGAAGGTTTTCTCTCTCTCTCTCTCTCTCTCTCTCTCTCTCTCTCTCTCTCTCTCTCTCTCTCCCCACCCCAACCACCCAACCCCACACCCCAACCCCAAAAAACCAAAACAAGAAAATGGGTTAAAATGGTTTCTCA
>CAUYSK010113520.1:0-18669 GCA_963575035.1 Avahi laniger
CTAGTGGGAAGGTACTACAAAACTTTAGGAGGAGGGGTGGAGATTGATCAATGGGATGTGCCAAGCACATTGAGCTATTTCCAAATTTGCAAATGTTTTTTCTCTGTAATTAGTTTAGACTATCTGAGTTCACTAATTGACTGCCAAGGAAGTTAAGTTCATACCCTCCCACATAGTCTGAGAGATAGGGGTGCTGTTTTTTGCAATGATTACATTTCAAAGATATGGTTCCTAAGGTCTTGAGATATTCTGGGTTTGTAAAACTGGCAAGAGACTTTTTTAAAAAGTTACAGCTCAAAGGGGCAGAGAAAGAATTTACAACCACAAGTTTTCTAAGGTAAATGTTCTCAGAAAAGAGAAGTCAGGGCCTAGAGTTAGGAAGAAGCCTATTTAATTTTGGTCAAGCTAGGAGTATGCTAAGGCAGTCTTGTACACTCTTTTTAAAGGTGAAAACACACTTGAATATTTTTCTTAACATAGGTATTTTAAGTATTTAAACACAAATAGGTTTTTTTAACTCAACATTTTCTGTAGATAAAGAGATATGTTAAGCTGGTTTGGGCTCAGAAAATGGTACCTCAGAATGAAGGCCTCAGAAGAAAAAGCTTTTCTGACCTTGTCTTGTCCTCCTGCCTTTCAGTCCCATTCTCCCGAGGCTAGCCACAGAAACTAGAATCTTTCTTCTCCAAATCAGATTGTAAAAGCCAAAACTCCTTTCCTGAAAGTCAGCCATGAAAGCTAAAATTATTCCATGTAAAAACTGGCCACAAAGAAATCATCTGACCTGCCTTGTTTGATTGTAGGTCATAAGATCCTCCCATCCCAGAGGGCCCTGCCTCATCCCCAGAAGGAAGGAATGCATGCTCAGAGCAGCCAAGAAGAATCTAGAGAGACAGGCCTTGCTGGGTTTCCCCACTCAGGCTATCACCATTAGATCATACCCTTTTTGTCCAATCATATTTCTACATGGCTGTCTATAGTTTGTCAAACTTAAGCATAAAAATGGACACTTTCCCCTGTATCTCTGGGTCTTCGTTCTGAAGGCTCCCTTGTATACCTGTTAAATAAATTTGTATGGCTTTTTCTCCTATTAATCAATCTGCCTCATGTCAGTGATTTATTTCAACAAAACTTTAAGAAGCCAAGGGCTTTGGTCCCTACAGGCTCATTCTCATTTTTTCATCTCCATCTCCAGGTGAGGTAGCCATTTTTCTTTCAACTCTACACACACTGTGAATCTGCTCTACCTTTCTTTACTCTTTCTTGTCTCCCAAGGAGTCAGATTTCCATGGACTATATCAGATAGTCTCAGTTATCCTATGGTTAGATTCAGTCAATCAGAGTTATATACAGAGACTAGAGGTTAGTCAGAGAGGGAAACAGGGTGCTACTTCCACTCCCCCTGGCTGCGCTGTCCAGCATTCTGTCAAGGATCATGACCTTTCAAGTCTATAGCTCCTTCAACTGCTTCAATTAGTCTTCCCTCTCCTTTGCTCCCTCTGTCCTCTGTGTGGTAACAACTCCCAGCTCCCACTGGCCACTGGGTACCTCACCACCCTTGTTACTTTCCCTTAATCCTGATCATTCCTTTGCTTTTTTGTAAATAGTTATTTTATTAAGTTCTTGTTAGTTAGATACTTGAATGTTTTGTATGCTTCCTGCCAGCTACTAAATACACATGAATTCAACATTCAACTTTTCAGAGAAACTCCCTCAACCTATGTCCTATATTTCCTATATTTCTTATTAGATCTTAGACTCCATTAAAGCTAATGCGATTATTTGGTTACATTTTTACTACTCTGTGCGCTAGAACATAGTTTTGTACTCAGGGGATGCTTGATAATTTAATTCTATTCCCTTCCTTTTTATCTCTCTTATAACAACTTTCCTTACTTTTAACCTCATGAATTGATTTTCTCATTCGGTTGTTAACTTGAATATTGCTTTAGATTTCATTCCCTGGAAAGAGACTCTGAGGCTGAGATTTGTTGGCCAAAGTTTATTGGGCATTTTATCATACAAGGAAATAAAGAAACAGGATTGGGCAGGGGGAGAATCTGATTTGCAATATGATTTTAACTGAGGCTTCTGCTGGTTTATGGGGTGCTCTAGGGCTAAACTGACCTGTGACATTATTTCAAACTAAGGCCAATGATGGTCTGCTTTTTTATACCCCTGCATCAGCCAGTGGTTAGCCACAGGCCACACCCACAAAGGATACTTAATCGTGGGCAAGACAGTTTCCTGTGTGCAACAGCAATTTTCAGTGAGGAGCATAGCTGAGAATCAGCACGTACTATTCCTAGCGGCTAAGAGATGGGAGCCCTGATTATCTGGTAGAATACAGCAGTATCCACTACTGTCATTTTCCCATATTTTAATGCTTCTTTAAAGTGTTATTTTTGGTGCAAAAATTTTTCCTTTCTAGGTAACCTCATATTTTATATAATCATCTTCCGATTTTTGTGAATTTAGATTAGTACATAATTTTAGCATTATATTCATGATCTAATCAACTCTAAAATAATTTAATTGACAATGTTAGGTCTCTGTTTAACATTTGAGACTATAGTGGAATGGACTGAGCTTGCTCTTGGTTGTTACAAAGAAAAAAAATACTGATAAAATACTGGATAAGAGAATTAAGGGAAGTTCTAAATTTTTAAGTGTAAGGAAGCAGGTGGGCACAAAAAAAAAATTCTATTAATAGATGAAAAATCCAGAGCTGACAAAATGGTAAAGGCAGCCTCAGGTTCATTATACAGAACTTGAAGTAGAGACTTACAAAGCAGAGCCTGTCCTGTACTGGCAGCTGTGGAGACCTTGATCGTGCAGGGAACTTTCTAAGGCACAGATGTTCAGCTTATATTTTTGCCAGTTGCCTTTTTTTAATGTCAGGTTTTATCTGTTGCTCATAGAGTCTATTTGGCTGAGTAGTTTTATTAAGAAATATATGGAAAACAAACATTTACAGTGTAATTTGTTTACAGCAATAATAATTTGGTATATGGATTGTGTCGATAAACTGAGCCTACGAGGTCTCTAGGTCAAGGGACAGTTTCTCCTCCTCCTTGATAAAGTCCAACAGGTATTCTATGATAGCTCAATCAACGAGGGATTTTTTTCTTTTATTCTGGATTTTCTAAGGATGGGAGGTGTCCATTGACAATTTGAAATAATTTATAGTACTTCTTTGGCTAGATATGGATTTTAATAGATTCTAACCTCCCAGAGCATATTTTCCTTACTTTTCCTATCAATAGTGGGACTTCAAAGAACCAGAGTAAGCCACTGTCCTTTGCCTTTCACCATGCAGGCGCTCAAGTGTTCAAAGTAGAGGCAGGTGTAAATGATTTGAAGATGAAATTATTACTGATGAGGTTTGAAGGTCAAATTATTACTCTGAGACTGTGACAACTTGTTATTTCAGCTTAGAGTTGCCAGAGTTCTTTGACAGTGGCAAGAACTAGACTCTGTGATGAACGAGGATTCAGTGGTAAGGATAGTAAAGTAAGTGCCAAATGGATTAAATGACATTTCTTGTCTCCTTTATTTTGGTCATTTTTCTCTTTTATATTCATAGCCTGGATGTTTATCATTTTTCATATTTGCTTATCTGTTCCATAATGCTATTTCTTCCTGGAATGTGTCAGTTGTAACAATATCTTAATTTCCTGTGCTGTTTGTTGTTAACTAGACTGGTTTGGTAGACTTTCAGGAGTATTCCATTGGGAAGCGTGGGTTGGAAAATCTGACAAATTTCTCTAGCTAATGTCACCACCCAGAAATCTCAATAGTAGATTCACAAATTGTTTAACGTGTTCTTATATTCTCTTTGCCAAATCTCGTTAGAAGTAAAATTTCCAGGTGGAAGTGGTAGATTAAAATATCCTATAAAATAGTAGTCTCTAACCACTAAATGAGAATATGTATGAAGTTGAAGAAGTGAAACCAACACAGATGGTCTGGTGACAATGAAGAAATACTTGTTGTCTCAGAAGAAAATAATTTTTACTAAGTAGCATAAACTGGTGGTTTTTAAATGACATTTATCCTTCTCAAGAGAACATGTTGGTAATTTGTACACAGATTCTATATACTAAGAATCTTTCCCATGGTAAGCTGATTTTTTATTTTCTCTATCCCTTGAATGGAATTAGAATATGTGCAGATATGCCATCTGTACTTTAGTGATCTGCCCTTTTCACAACCAGCATGGATGTTCTTGTTCACTTGGATGTCTGTATTCTGATGATCTTTTGTTCTCATATTTATCTAATATTTTCATATTTAAATCTTTCACATATAAATCCTTACTTCAAGCAGACAGGATTGTGAGACTACAAAACACTATTGCTAGTTTTATCCCTTAGCAAGATATGCTGTCTTTATTTCAAAACTGTGCTGCAAGATGAGTCAAGAAATAATGAGATCCAGGTTTCTTACAATTTTGGTTTAGACTTCTGAAGGTCTTCTTTCTGGTTCTGAGAATCAAACATTCTTTATTGTTACCATTTACTACGTGAAAAATAATCCTTTCATAGTATTAGGAGAAAATCCTTATATGGTCCTATTTTGTTTAAGGCTGCACCTTTAAGTAGTCTCTAAAAAGACATTTGGAGACTTATTGTTGTCAATAATTGACAATAAATTCTATTTCGCTCAGGGATTTCTAAGACTTTTTATTTCTCTTTTAAGGTCTCATGGACCACACCATCAACCAGAACACCTGAAACCCTTTCTACACTGTGGCTACTTAAGAGGCACTTCCATCCTCTCATATGACCATAGCTTTCTATCACCATGGTATGTGGTTGGAAAGAGGAAGGGAGAAAAAGATGGTTATTTTATCTTCCATACAAAGGTCAAAACTTACTTTAACCAAAGAAAGTGTGAGAGTATCTTCAAAATCCTGAGGGAAAATAACTGTCAACTTTTTTGCATACTAGGAAAAATCTATCGTTTAAGAAAGAAGGTTGAGATTTTTGGTTTAGCAGAAACTAATAGGCTTCCTAGCACCAGACTCTCTCTAAAGAAACTTTCAAAAGTAAAGTGATCCCATAAAAAAAAAGTATCAAAAAATATCTCCAAAAAGTAAAAGAAAAAATGTGAACATACAGATAAAACTTTTAAAAAGACTACAAAAAACCCAATATATTATTTGAAAATGTAAATACAGTACTTGAAACTAATATCACATAAATCAGGAGAGACTGGGTCAGAATTTAGTATTACTCATCTTACCCATATTCTTGTGATACTCTTCAACAGATGTTGGCAATATGACTTTCTACTTGTTTTTGCATGGCTCAGGCACTAAGAATGTTGTTTGCATTTTTATATGGTTAAACGAAAGTCAAAACACAATAACATTTCATGACATATGAAAATGGTACATAATGTGAGTTTCCACAAACAGTCTTTTATTGAAACACAGCACACTCATTGAAATAAAATTTGTCTATGACTGGTTTTATGCAACAACAACAGAAATGAGCTATTACAATAAAGACGGTATGGCAAAAAATCCCTGAAATATTTATTACATGGTCTTTTACAAAATAGTTCATCATCCTCTTTTCTATAATCTAAGCTTCATTTGCTGTTATCTTCATTTTAAAAATGAGATAATAAATGTCTTTCTCAAAGCACTGTGCAATTTTAGGTGAACACATAAGTGATTGCTTCATTAAAAGCATGTGGCATATATTAGCCACTATTTTGTCATTTTAACTGAAGACTGATAAACATACAAAGCATAACTATTTTCATACAAATATTTAAACAAATAGCAACATGACTGTTTTAATTTTTCCTTTTTTTTTTTTTTCTGAGAGAGAGTCTCACTCTGTTGCCCGGGCTACAGTGACGTGGCATCAGCCTAGCTCACAGCAACCTCAAATTCCTGGGCTCAAGCAATCCTTCTGCCTCAGCCTCCTGAATAGCTGGGACTACAGGCATGCACCACCATGCCTGGCTAATTTTTTTAATATATTTTTAGTTGCCCAGCTAATTTCTTTCTATTTTTAGTAGAGATGGGGTCTCAGTCTTGCTCAGGCTGGTCTCGAACTCCTGAGCTCAAACAATCCTCCCGCCTCAGCCTCCCAGAGTGCCAGGATTACAGGCATGAGTCACCATGCCAGGCCCTAATTTTTCCATTAATAACATAAAAGATTACTGAAATACTGTTAAACATTCAAGAAAATATCAGATTAAAATGCTCAAAAACATGATACCCTAGCATTGAACTTTTGTTTTACTTAAAATTTCCAATTTATTTCCCAATGTTCTCTATAAATTCAAAATAATCCCAGTGAAAATACTGGCAAATTATTATTATGAATATTGACAACTTGATTCTAAAGTTTATATGGACTCTGCTATATTAAAGGCAACTTTTTTGGACATAAGCACCATATTCTAGATGGTAAAGTTATTCTCAACTGGAGTATGGATTAAAAAGTTCTAATAACACTATACATGTATACTGGAATTGAACAATTAAGCAAATGGGTGATAGATGGTAGGGGTCAGTGTGTCACTGTTGTGGGAATTCATAGATAAGCAAGGGGAGGAGGCAAGAATTAAACACACAAATTAAATGAGAGATGGAGACTTTAGCAAGAGGCCATGTTCAACTAGTAACTAATATGGATAACAAAGAGTTGCAAATTAAAGTATTTACAGATGTATACATACACATGTATATATGTTACACAGTATGTTAGTACACACACATACCTTGTTCTGTTAGCTGAGAGGGCCTAGAAGCAATGACACCCAGTAGCAATAAGCACACCCAGCACACAGATCTTGGTTTCTAATACCGTTTTCCATTAGAAAGAATAAGGTTTCTTGTAGAAATGTTTGATTCTAGGCTGGGGCAGAGATATTCATGATGAGCCTCTTATGGTATCAGAAAGTAAAAAAGTTCTCAAAAAAAATCTTACAGTGATCAGGGTGTGTTAAAGAGATACAGGAGCCAACTGAGCAAGCTCCCAATGCAGAAACAATTTAAACAACAAATTAAATAAAGTAAAACTGGATTTTTAGCCCAAAGTTTTAAGTAAATATTCATGAGTTGATACTCATACAAATAAATGATAAGAAAGAAATAGTGGAGAATAGACATTTCTTGTGCAGAAGAATTAACAATAATTTATGTTAATTAATCAAATCAGAGTAATTGGGATCTCTGTCACCTCAGGCATTTATCATTTCTTTGTGTTGGGAACATTCCAGTTTCACTCATACAGTTATTTTAAAGTATGCCCTAATCTTGTGTTGATTATAGTCACTTTACTGTGCTGTCAAATATTGTTCATTCTAGCTAACTACCTAACTATAGTTTTATACCCATTAACCATCCCCACTCACATTATATGACTGTATCAAAAACATCACCTGTACCCTATAAAGATATACAACTATTATGCACTCATAATAATTAAAAATTAAAAAATTAAAAATAGTAATTTATGTTGATATTCTGCCCTCCAGGAAGTAAACCATAACTGTCTACTCCTTAAGTATAAAATATACCCTGTGAGTTTGTTTCAAATAGTACATTATGGAAAGAAGAAGAAGAGGAGGAGGAAAATAACTTTACAGAAGAGAAACCTGACACATACTTCTTCAACCAGGTAATCACAGTTAACATAGCTAGTCGCTAGTCGTGTTGATGGTGTGTACACATGATATGATACAATAAAAATGGCATTTTGCCTCTAGTATCTTCCTCTCCAAAACACATTGCCCCCTAGTCTAATCCTAAGAAAACCATCAGACAAATTCCAATTGAGGGATATTTTACAAAATACCTGACCAGTACTTCTCAAAATTACTGTGGTTAAAAACAAGAAAAGTCTGAAACTGTTACAGCCTAGCGAGCCAGTGGAGACATGATGAATAAATGTACTGCAGTGTCCTGGAAGAGAAAAGAGACATTAGGCAAAAACTAAGGAGATATGAATAAATTGTTGACTTTACTTGATAATAATGTGTTAGTATTGGTTTGTTCACTGTGACAAATGTATTACACTAATATAAGATGAAAATAATAGAGAAGCAAGATATGAGATATGTGGAAACTCCCCAAGTTCAACATTTTTTGGAAATCAACAACTTTAAAAGTAAAATGTTTACTTTAAAAAGCCCTAAATTAACACCTAAAATGTGAATACTTTACATACATGAGATATAAAAATGCCATTGTATGTACTTAGTTGTATTACTGATTGTTTTATTTCATGAAATTCATTGCTCATCATTGAAAAATTGAGAACTCAAATCTAATATGCTTTTGACTAACGAGGTAACTTTTCTTGGTGGCTGCAATTTGTATAATTTTTTAACCTCATATTAATAATTCATCTTTATGGAAATGCAATATTTAACTGACAATTAAATGTGTATGATGGATGTCTATCTGAAATTACTCTTGAGCTTTAAATTATGGATTTCACACCTGATGTGTTCCAGTGTGTGTTGATAACAAATGGAAAACACCTCTGTATCACGGCCAGCTAAATGATCTCTACTAACTTGATGGTAAATATCCCTTCATGCTGTGTTTGCACAATGCACAGCATGCATTAGAGATCAGGTGTATGAAAATTACATTTAATTGGATATTGGTGAGACTGACATGCACATGAAAAACACATCATTAACTTGGAAGATAATTTGAAGGCTACCTCCTTTTTGTACAAGGAGTTTGTATGAATTAATAATGCTATTTCGTACTTATATAATGCTCAGGAGTTTCATGCTTAAATTTGAAACAACCACACGAATGAATAATTACCTATTATTCAAGCCAGATGCAAAAGTTTGCATCAATAGACCTACTTTATTGCAGTCACTATCTTTCAGCAACTTTACAGTAATTAGATGATTAATCATTCTAACACCCAAATATGTAAAGTATTAAATGAATCAATACCACAAATGTAGGAGGTCATTAGAAAATAGAGGTGGTGTGTATTTTTTTTATGATAGGCACACTTAAAAAATAATAAATCAGTCAAAAATTAAAATACATTGTGGAATTGAAAAAAAAATGATGTGTATATAGTGATAGATTTCATTTATAGCATGGTCCATTATCCTAAGAGTTTGGAAAGGCTTCCCTTTTAAAATATGTCAAATACATTTTAAAGTCTGGGATTTGTTCATCATCCTGATGTTTTCCAATAATGAGAATATAGCAAATTTTTGTTAACATCTGATCCTTGTACACACTCAGAGAGTAGAAGAAAAAGATTAAAAACAGCTCATAAGCCAGCACAACTGGTAATAGCATCAGATCAATTTTCTTTGAGCTCCAAATTCTTTTGTTTAATTAAAAATTTTATTTGGGATTTTTTCTACTCTCTCTCTTTTTCCTAGTGGAGAATGGCAAAAATAAAACTAGTTAATAAATTATATTAGGGGAATCAGTAATATCAAAAACTGCCTGAAAGTCTATGCCAGTATTTTCTACATTTATCAAATTATAAGAATTACTTGGATTGCTTGTAATGCTCAGATTTATGGGCACAGCCCCAAACCTCCTCAATAAGAAACTTTAGCAGAAGGGTCTGGGAATCCAGGTGATTCTTTGCAACACAAATATTTAGAAACCCTTGATCTAAATGTTCACATCAAATTCTAGATTATGTACTAGACCTAAACTTTACCTTTTTCTGAATCTAGTGGAATTAAAATTATTTCAAAGATTTTTAACATTAATTAAAACTGTATCCAAAGTATAGTCTATGCCAGATCCATTTTTCTAGACAGCGTGTTTCTAGCCTCAGCTGGCTAATCTGCCAAACTTATATCCTTAGCCATGCCTATAAATTACACACTTCTTAAGTTACCAAGGGTTTACTAGGTTATAGAATTTTATTAAAGAAATCAATTATATGATACAGAAAGCAATCTCTCTCTCTCTCTCTAGCTTGAGATATGAAAAAGGTCAGCCTTACATTTTCCATAAATTCTTGGATATTGAGGTATATTTGATATCAATAAAATTTGTCCACTTTAGGTATACAGTTCTATATTGATAAATGCATACAGTTTTGTCACCAATCCCATGATTAAGGTGTACAATATTTCCCCACCCTCAAAAGTTTCCTAATGCTCTTTTCCAGCCTTATTTAAATCATAAATTACATTACCCACATACCAAATAAGTTCAGTTGAACGAGGGACCTCCTTTCCCTTCTCTTTGAATTTCAATAATAAAGTTGTTTATTTAAACATTAGAAATCAATTCTGATTATCTTCATTGCCTCGTTGTTTGATTCATACAGTCCTTATTATGATAAAGTGCTTACCTTGAAAAATCATTGGGTGCTCCAGAAACATTCCTTTTTTCAACTATAGTCAACAAACACACTCTTCGCATGCAGAGGAGTGGACGTGCAGGTGAGGATATTATGCATTACCCCACATAAAGTGATATCCTTGTCAGTGCTTAACTGGCTCTCTGAAAAACAAAAAGCCCTGATTTGCAGGGCTTGACGTTTTCCATGGTGTGCATACTCGCACTGTGGCTCAGGTCAAGCTAATTACACAACTGGCTTGAACATGGATTTTGCAAGAGATGTTAACAATAGACTCCTACACACTTGTATAAGCCAACTCCACCAACACACCACTGCCCATGACACAAAGTAGAAATATTTTTTCAGATATAATAATTAAAAAGGAAAGTAAAAAATAGAAGAAAGAATAGTTTTGAGAATTGGGATCACTTGTGTTTATAGAGCTTAACCACTGGGAAAGAGACTTGAGACTCCTATAATTGTTACATTTTTTAAAAAACACATAACATTAAGGCTATAAAACAATAAATAATTTCACTGGTCCATCAGGAATATCCTACAAACCAATTATCCAGGAATATAGATTGCCTCTCTGGCAAACACCTATCCAGTCAGAACAATATATTGCTCATATGGGTATAGAGCTTGCTAATTAGACAACAGTTTATGTATCAAGACTCCCTTCAATATCCTCACCACGCAGTGTTCAATTATCTTAACTATTATGTCACAATCTTTACCCAAACCTAATCACTCTCTAACCTTAAAGACCTGCTCTAAATCACTAGAGTATGGAAAGCAAATCCTCATAAACAAGCTTCCTTGATCAACACCTTCTGTGATACTCCTGAGACTTTGTCACAGTGGTGTCCACTCTTACAGCAAACACTTTGTCTAACAAATTTAACTTTGCATGATTTGAAGTTTTTCTCTTGGACATTTTTTGGAATCAACTGTTCACAATTGAGTTTTCTCAGGTACTGAAATAATCCCAAGCTTACAGTGACACAGCTCTTGTGCTCAACAAAACTAAAAGCCCTAGAAACCCAGTGAAGAAAGGGCCTTGAATGCGGAATTACCCTTTGCTGTTCTGATTCCCCGCTCCTCGTTGTCACTCGTAGGGAAGCTGAACACTGCCGCTTGCTTAAGCTAGGGAAAACCACAGAGATGAGGCCGAGTTTAATTATCTACTCCAGTTATTTCTAACACTACACTGGCTGCCCAAGTGCTTCCAGATTAGAGTTGTGCCAACTCATGTTATCACAACTGTTCCTCGAAGATTTTCGTTTCGTTTAGACTAGTGATAAATTACATCATATTGTTTTGAACTCCAAACTTTATATTTCATATATACCTCTTATAAATAAAATTTTTAAGAAATAAGAAGACTTCCTTCAGCATGTCAGATATAAAACATACTCCATCATCATAACTATTTTATAAGCTAGAACCAATGAGTTCAAGAGTGGTTGACCTACAGGTCAGATACCAGAGTTTCTGTCTCCCCTGGTGTTCATTGTGAATTCTCTATATCTGTCTTCAAATTCTGTAATCTAACCATAGGCAGGACCACCTCAATACATGAGCTAATTGTAATCTTAAAGAAAGGGGTCAAATTAATTAATGTACCTTTCATAATACCCCTCTGATTCTATATAAATGTCTAGGTAAAAACAAATGATAAAAGATTACATATAATTGCTCATTTGCCAATATATGTGTATGTACATGCATGTATATATATGAATATATCAGAATGAGGGTGATTCAGGAACCTTATATACCTATATATTCTTCCAAATACACAAGTGTATGTGTCTGTCTATGTGTTAGAAACACTGAGAAAGGTCAAAATGGAAAATATATTTTTTCTCTCAGCATATCACTTTTTTTCAGTAAAAATATTGAAATCGAGCTTTGAATGGTACATATGTTTTAAATACGCATCATAGAAATAGAAATTTGTTTTTGGAATAGACAAACTTAAGGAGTATGATTTGTTTCATTCAAAAATGGCTGGACACAGCCTCTTTATTGGGTCTTCACCTCTAGGGAACATGTTTCTTGGCCTCATGAGATGGTGGTGATGCTTTTTGGAGGAAGAATTCAGCCATTCACTGTAAGCCTCTATAGTTATGGATAATCAGAAAAACGATTACTATATTATTGCTTCATTTCTATTCATCAGTGATCAATTATTTCTTATTTGCAATGTGACCATCATCCTTATCATTCTTATGCCTTCAATTTATAGCTTCTGCATTTTTAAACTATTTATTTAACTTTTGCATTTATAATTGACACATAAATGTATTATTTATGGGGTACAATGTGATGTTTCAATGCATGCATACCTAGTATAGTGGTCGCAGTGGGGTAATCACCACATCCATCACTTTAAATATTTGTCATTTCTTTGTATTAACAACATTCAGAACCTTCCATCTGTCTTGAAATATGTACTGCATTGTTATTTGCTATTGTGTAATAGAACACCTAACAGTAACTTTGCACCCATTGACCAATCTCTCCCAGTGCCCTCTTCGTTCTTCCTTCCCCATCCTCTGGTAACCACTGTTCTACTCTTTACTTCTGTACTTTGTGGCAACATGGATAAATCTGAAGGGCATTATGTTAAGTGAAATAAGTCACGCACAGAAAGACAAACGCTGAACGATCTCTCTCATACATGAAATCTGAAACAGTTGATATCATAGAGGTAGAGACAATTTCTCTAAGTAACCTTTAATTTCCCAATTGTGTCATGTTCAGGAATTCTCATTTTTCAAATTTTTATTAATATTTCATTGTTTATCTTTTTACTAACATCAATGGCATAATAAAATAAAGCGAACATTTTGACCACTCAGGACAGGAACTACTGGAAGCAGATCTAGGGAAAAATGAACAGAACATAGTGGCAGTGCAAACCATTTCATTTTGCATTTGCACAGCTGCTACCTAAAATCATGGGAACACTTGAGGGGTAATTTCAATAATACATATAAGCAAAATATGCCTCTAAACTTACTTAATTCACCCCTGAAGGTGTTATAAACTAATACTGTCAATTCTGTGCAGATTCAATTATTTTTCCCTTGGTAAAAATAATGTTTACTCATGCTTGGAAGGAAGCGGAATGAACGAAAACTAATAGTCACTCAAATTCCTGGGGACTATTAACCTCATTCACTCCTTACGATAATATTTGGTTATGATAAAGAAGCGGAATGTAACATAAAGGGATTATTTTCACTTTAATATTGGGTACCATGTAGGTTGAGATAACCCAGGTTAAATTGCAAGGATAACAAGCCAAAAAATCTCAGTGACTTCATATAATACAGGTTTATTTTTTTGGTCATGATTTATATCCATTTCAGTTCAATGTGTTTGGGGAGCCTGGGTGGAACACAAGGCCTCCACTGTACTCCATTATCGTGAGGGACCCAGGCTGATGTAGGCTCCATAAGGAACACTAGAGAGTGTTGAGAAAGAGAAGAAGGCAAGTCACACACTGGATCTTAAAATTTTCCAGGCTCAATGACCAGGGCTTTCATTTCATTTGCTAAGCAAGTCAAATAGCCATCCCTAACTTTGGAAAAACAGGAAAGTACAATTCTGTCACCCACATACTAAAAGAGAGGATAACAGAATTTTAATAGGCCTAATGTGGTACATAGGTACTATGCAAATTTTTGTATGAAAACAAGAAATTTCGCTTAAAAATAATAAAGACACATTTACTTGAAATTGTATGATTAAAGATTTTACACTTCCAGTGAATCTTCATTAGAATTTCTACACTCTTAAGTATGTGACATGATCAATAGTAATATACTCAATAATTCCTAGAAATCAACAAATTAGAAATATTGGTTGGAGACTCATGAACTGAAGAATCTTAAATACTTGCAGCAATGAATTTAGTGGTGGGTGTTGCTTGATATGTAGGAAGGCAGTGATTAAAAAAATAAGAAAAAGCCCAGCAGGGGGAACCACAAACTCAGCCACTGGCTCTGATATGCTTGTGTGTAATGCAAAATCCTACTGCTGCCATGGCATTCCTTGTAAGTAGACTGGGTTATGAGACAGAGGTGTCTCGTCCTCTACCTCCTGCTATTCCACAGTAAAACATCAGAGAAAACTACAATAGTACATTACACTGTTCCAAATATGCATGGCTCTCAAGAGTACTCCTACTCTACGTTGTAATATACCCATTTATTTCTCCCCACAACAATGATTCGTAAAGAAAAATTTCATTTGATAATTTTTATTTAACTATTACATGTAATATGCTAGCCACTAGGGTACAAAAGAAAAGAATGAAAGATCATCATCATCTCTGGCCTAGAAGAGCTTGCTGCTAGGGGTGAAGGAGAAATGCAGATAAATTACAGGACCATGTTTAGTGGTATAACAGCGAAAACTTTTACCAAGGGAACAAAAAAATATCCAATTAACTCTGCTTGAAGGAGTTGGAGGTCTTTTCCATGAAACTGCTTGTAGAATTGGATTAGAAGTTTTCCAAGTTCAAAAGGTAATAAAAATCTTTAACAGAAAAAAAACAGCTTGTACAAAGATACGTTATAACACAGTGCTGGAGTTACAGACCAGAGACTAATTAGTGGATTGTAATGAGGAATTCACAGAGGTTTTATTGTTGCTCTACTAGTATTATAGTTGTTTTAATTAAAGGACCTAGGTGATCAGATTCATTTCAAAGACAAATAATTGTCCAGAAAATAATTACTTTCGGATTTACCTTTTCCTTTGATGTAGTTATACCATCGACTCTGTGCTATCTCTTGCCCAGTCTCCTCACAGATCTATATAGTACTTCCATTCCATGTTATTAATCCCTCAGGGTATTGCCCTGTCCACAGGTATGTATTTTCTTTCTTGATCACAATGCTTAACAAATTTTACAGATAATCTCTTCCTCTTTTCCCTAGACCCACATGGATTCTCTTTTGTTTCAATATCTCATTCCTGATTTCATTTCCCTTCCCTTTCCTTCCTTTTGTTTGACTGACAGCGTTGGGACTGTATGTAATTTTGCTTTTCCTTGATTAAAGCTACCCTTGTGGATTATTTTATCTAGATGTTAACATAGATAAAATTATCATGTTGGAGGTAAGGCAAATAATGTTATTGATTCTGGTTTTGGAAAACCAAAATGGTACATTTTGAAACAACACACCTCATTTGGACAATTGCCTCTCAAATAATTAACTGCTTACTATTTTTGCTTTAGTGAAAACCAAAAAGGGTAAAAGCATATTTGCTTTGCCCATCCATTCCACTTCCTGCAGCCTATTGTGTGTCAAACAGGATTTATATATGGAAAATATAACCGGAGGCAAGTCATAAAAGGTGGCCAAGCAATTATCACAGAATCCTGACATATACCATAGAGCAGTGTCCCGCAACCTTGGCACCAGGGACCAGTTTCATGGAAGACAATTTTCCACGGACCTGGGCTGGGGGTAGGAGATGGTTTAAGATGATTCAAGTGCATTACATTTATTGGACACTTTATTTCTATTATTATTACATTGTAATTTGCCACTCATTGATAGGGTTTTGATATGAATCTGCAAGCAATTGATTTATTATGGTCTCTGTGTAGTGAAATCTCCCTGTTAATGATAACCTATATTTGCAGCCTCTCCCCAGCACTGGCATCACTGCCTCAGCTCCACCTCAGATCATCAAGCATTAGACTCTCATAAGGAGCATGCAACTTAGCTCTCTCTCATGTGCGGTAGGGTTCATGCTCCTGAGAGAATCTAATGGTGCCATTGATCTGACAGGAGGCAGAGCTCAGGTGGTGATGAGAGTGATGGGAATGGCTATAAATACAGATGAAGCTTCACTTATTCACCCACTGGTTCACTTATTCTCCTGCTGTGTGGACCGGTTCCTAACAGGCTAGGAACCAGTACTGGTCTGTGGCTTGGGGATTGGGGATTGCAGATATAGAGGATGTCACACTCTCTATGCCCCTGGACAGTTTAATTTTTACATAAATAAAACTAAGGACTGTAAACAGTTGTATAATTGATTACTTAATTATATTAATTAAATATTAATGATTTTTTCTATTAAAAATGCCATTACTTCTTAATATTAGAATTTACCTTAGTGGACACTATATAGACTATTCATTATTCAATCATCCTACTTGGAAGTCAGAATTTCATCCATGAATGATCAGAGATATGATAGTGTTTGTCCTTGAATCTCCATGTGCATATTAAATGTCTTCTTCAAAAATTAGCACCTCTTGTATACTCCTGGATAGAGCTGGAACGCATTTGACTAAGTGAGGTATCCCAAGAATGGAAAGACAAACACCACAGGTACTCACCATCAAATTGGTATTAACTGATCAACACATAAGTGCACATATAAGAATAACATCTAATGGATGTTGGGCAGGGAGGAGGGAAGAGGTGGGAGGAGGGAGAGAGGACAGGTATATACATACACAAAGAGTGCAATGCGCACCACCCGAAAGATGGACATATTTGAAACTTGGACTTGGCAGAGGGGGAGGTGGCAAGGGCAACATATGTAACCTAAACATCTGTACCTCCATAATATGTTGAAATAAAAAAAAATAAAATAAAAAAATATATTTTTTGTGATAGTAAGATAAAATTTTCCTATCAATGTAATTATAAGACTACTGATTTAGTGAGCTTCTTGTAATGAGTGCATGAAATCATCTGAGTTAAAATGTCCCTGGGCATCAACCTGAATAGCTGATTCAGAAACCATGAGGGCAACATTCAGGATGCCATATTTGAATTGTGTAATCATAGATTCCAGTGATTTTTGTGTACACTGAAGTTTGTGAACCACTCCACTCTGCCACGCTTTTAAAATACATAGAAAAATGTTTTGTTATTTAGAAACAGAAAGAATTTTTTGTAGCACTAAATGTTAGTGACAGAATTCAGTAGCTCAGTCCTACAATTCTGTTACAACAGAAAAATTAATCAAGAGATAAGAAAGTCAAAAGGAGAAGAAAATTGAAAGAAAGGTTTCTCACATTATAAGTGGTGGAAATTCTCTCTTGCTAAATTTCACAAAATGTACTTGACTTATCGGATATATAATGGCCTTCAACAACTTTTCTACTGAAAGATTTGGATGTCAGAATTGGTGGAAGCTCCCTCCTAGCCATTCTCTGGAATTGTTTCATCTCTTTACAAGAAAATACACACTGTAAGGTTAACTACAGGTCTATGTCTGGGAAAATGGTTTGCCTGTCTACTTGAAATAAATAATAGCAGTATTCAAAAGTTCATCTTCTTTCCAGCACAAATGGCTAGTGGCACTTCTGGCACAACAAATACTGAACAGAAAACACCTGGAATCCTTGATGGAATGAAAATGAGTGGCATCATAAATAATAATTCATCAGCACGCACTTGTCAAGTGAATTTCCTTAATCCACAGACAAACAAGAAACTCATTTTGTGTTTTGTTTTGTTTTAAATGAAGTACGTTTGGCCAATGGAAAATATCAGAGCCTGATGACCACAAGCCTTCAGGTGACTGTATTCCATGTGACATATTGCCATTCTTTAGTGCTATTCTCCCTATAATTAGTAATTACTTTAAGTGGTCAACAAACACTGTGCGTCAGTATAACCACTGTGGTCTTCACAATATAACATACTACTTTTCATTCACAGGACATGTAAGACTGTCCCAACTGTTATGTACAAAGTCATGGCAGAATTAACAATCCTCTGCCTGTTGATTCTGTGAACACTGATTGCTAACAAAGATGGCAATGGAGGTGAACCTACCAATATGTCACATCATTTCTTCACGTATAATTTACAGATCATATATCAACTCTGTGTGGTTGTGAGATTTAAGTGAGGCAACACATACTGAGCCTACAATTAAGAAGTTGCCTAACAAATGTAGTAATTCTGTTCAAGAATTGGCTACTACTGGCAGCTAATATACATACTTATAGACTCCAGGGGCTTTGTGAGTTTTGCCAATAAGCACATAGACGTAAGGTAAGGGGAACTGGAATTGTGCACGTAAACTTATTAGCTTTGTGACTTTGGGCAAATAAATACCATTCTTCGGGTGGTGTGCATTGCACTCTTTGTGTATGCATATACCCGTCCCTTCCTCCCTCCTCCCTCTCCCCCTCCCTTCTCTCCCTTGCTCAACATCCAATAGATGTTAGTCTTATATGTGCACTTATGTGTTGATCAGTTAATACCAATTCTATGGTGAATACATGTGATTATACTCATATTAAACTAAAATTTTCACAAGGACTGTGATAAAGTGGAAGCTTTATTATAAT
>CAUYSK010113521.1:0-19213 GCA_963575035.1 Avahi laniger
AACTAGTGCAACCTCTGTGGAAAGCAATATGGAGATACCTCAAAGAGATACAAGTAGAAGTACCATTCGATCCATCAATCCCATTACTGGGCATCTACCCAAAAGAGCAAATGATGCTGTATAAGAAAGACACCTGCACCCGAATGTTTACAGCTGCACAATTCACAATTGCAAAGATGTGGAAACAACCCAAGTGTCCATCAATACATGAGTGGATTAATAAAATGTGGCATATGTATACCACGGAGTACTATTCAGCTTTAAGAAACAATGTGATATAGCACCTCTTGCATACTCCTGGATAGAGCTGGAACACATTCTACTAAGTGAAATATCCCAAGAATGGAAAAATAAGCACCACATGTACTCACCATCAAATTGGTATTAACTGATCAACACATAAGTTCACATATGAGAATAACATCTATTGGATGTTGGGCAGGGGGAGGCTGAGGGGGGAGGAGGGAGAAGGGACAAGTATATGCATACACAAAGAGTGCAATGTGCACCACCCGAAGGATGGACATATTTGAAACTCGGACTTAGGGGGGGAAGGGGGAGCAAGGGCAACATACGTAACCTAAACATCTGTACTCTCATAATATGCTGAAATAACAACAACAACAACAAAAAGTATCCAAAGTATAATTGCCAATATCTTTTTAAATATGCCACATAAAGTTAAAGAATATTATTTGCAATTTTTCAAAAATTTTGAACCAATTGATCTTTGATATGGTTAGAAAGGTCTGGCATTCTATGGACATCTGTTTCCCTCTTAACTGATTATTGTTTTACTTTTTGACAAATAACATTTTTAGATTTCTTTTCTCATAATTTTCCCCAAAAATTTCTATGACTGAAGTTGTAATTTATTTTGCCATCCCTCTATGGTTTCTGGTTTCTGTTTTGTGTAAGAATCTAAGACATCTTAGATATGTTTCCAAAATTACCAGCTCAGAAAATTTTAAAATCATTTAAAGTGCTTTTTATTAGACATTGAATTCTGATTTCAAGAAACAAATCTCATTGATGTTTCTTTTGACTATTGATATAAAATTTCTTATCATACTCACTGTGTAATTGTTGATGTCTCCTAATATTCCCCACTTTATTATCTTTATTTTTTACACAAGCATTGAGATTTTTTTGTTTTTTTTGCTTTCCTGCAGCAAATTGCGTTTTTATTTATCATAAAATATGGTTTGCCTCTAGTGTCTGATGACGGCTTTGGAAGCATTTACCTGAAAAGGATTTCAGGCACTGGAAACTAAACAACTGAGTTTAAGGAATGAAAGACAACAAATATAGGCTGAACAATAGGTACAACATGCAAATTTAAGAAAAGTGAAACTGCTAAGTTCACCAAAGCAAACCAAAACTTCCTGCTAAATAATGTTGCATTTTAAAAGTATGTTTAAAAATGCTATTGTTTAGAACTAACAAACGTTTTTGTTTTGTAGTGTTATCATAAACTTAGAATTTGCTGCATTTGGTCTATCATCACATAAATAAATATTTAGGCTGATAGACACCAGCATGGATCAATATGGATCATAAAATTAACTCATCAGAGTTGTTAAATAAATATTTTTCTGAGTGCCCATTGTGAACTCAGTGCTTCAGAGTATGAGGAATATTGAGGTAAATAAAAGACATAGTTCCTTTTCTCAAGGAGTTTTCAGTAATGGGTAGTGTTTTCCATTTTTTTTTCTTTCTTCAGTGAAAAATGCTGTTCACATGTGTTAGCCCATGACCATAAGCGTAACTGAACTGGTTATAACCGAACATAATTGGGCTGGGCATGTATTATGGACTGAATTATACTCTCCTGAAATTCATATGTGAAAGCCCTAACCTATAATGTGAGTGTATTTGGAGGCTGGGCTTTCAAGGAAGTAATTAAGGTTAAATCAAGTCATAAAGGTGAAGCCCCAATCCGGGAGGACAGGTGTCCTTGTGCGTAGAAGAGAAACCAGAGATCTCTCTCTTCACACATGCACAGAGAAAGGTCATGGGATGACACAGGGAGAAGGTGGCCGTCTATAAGCCAGGAAGAGAGCTCTCACGACACAGCACATCAACCCTGACAGCAAGTTGAGTTTGGACTTGTAACCTCCAGAACTGTGAGAAAATAAATTTTTGTTATTGAAGCCACACAGTCTGTGGTATTTTGCTATGGTAACCCAAGCAAAATAATACAGCATGTTTGTACCACAGTATCTCAATAATTTATAATTACTGTGACTATGAATATTAAATCAAAAACAGCCCCCTGCTAGATACATGATGACTTACATGTCATACACAATTTCCAATGTACTAGCTCTAATCTTACCTCTCCCTTTCATGCTCAGAAAACCATGCCTGAAGGAAGGTGAGGACAGTCTTACTGAAAAATGATGTTCGATGTTATGTTTTTATTGTGAAAGTTAACTGATAATGAATTATTCTAATTTTTTGTTAGTAACAGATATAAAATTTCAAGGCACCTCCAACAGTAATGTGCCTCCACCGTTGAGAATAAATAAGCTGGTAAACAGAGAACTGGGCAACAAAAGTGAAGAATATGGAGAGAGATATGGCAACAGATACGCAAAAGCTGTCCAGCTTATATAACAAATAAGAATTGGTGCCAAGAAAAGAAGCACATTTTAATTATTCCTGTGTATTGTTTTGTTATATAATTGTAGGCAGAAACTATCTCTTTAGTTAATGATACATAATTATATAATACGAAGTCAGTTGCTCTCAACAAATTTTTTTGTAGCTTATAAAATTGCTAGTAAATATCCTTTTCAAGGTAATTAAGTAGAATCTGAACTGTAAACTGTGAGTCAAAAAAAACAGTTGATATTTTAGTATCAAGAGGAATTTTGGTTTTATGATTTGAGTGTCAAAATTTTTGTAACCAGATAAACAAAAACCAGTAGAAAATTGTACTTAAAGGGCCCTATTCTTCTCAGTTGATACGTAACATTTCATTTCTACTGTCAGGCTAGGTTGTGGAGCAAATTCATTAACTATCTTTTCCCATTAGGTAGCCCATCACCAGAAACAAGATTTAGTAACATATTCTTTCTTAACAAGCCCTGCTACTCTCTTCATAGGACAACTATAACTTGAATATTTACCAGTTTTACATCATGTTTTCTTGAAGCTACAAAATTAATTCAGTAGATATTTTTTATGAGTTATTTGGCAAAATTATTTTCCTTAGAAGCCAATTGTCACTATCAGGAGAACAGATGATATTAACATGATAAGAAAAATTGTAGTATGGTACAAAATATTGTTATTGCATTAAAAACTAAATGATAATTTTTTTTAAATTTAATATTAATAGAAGGCCTATTGCATTCAAAATTTCTGACTAAAGAGTTAAAGCACAAGCACTAATGTTTAATAATATGAAGGACCTAACACAATAGACAAGTACTACAAAATATTTCATCATTTAAAAAAAAGTCTAGTTTAAAATATAGGATTCCTCGTCATGACTCATGTATTTATCTTTTTTTTTTTCTTTTTTTTAATCAGCATCTCTGTCACCCAGGCCAGAATACAGTGGCATCATCATAGCTCACTGTTACATGGAACTCCTGGGCTCAAGTGATCCTCTTGCCTCAGCCTCCTGAGTAGCTGGGACTACAGGCATGCCTCATCACAACTGGCTATTTTTTAATTTTTGCAGAGCAAGGTCTCACTATGTTGCCTAGTGTAATCTCCTGGCCTCAAGTGATCCTCCTACCTCAGCCTTCCAAAGCACTAGGATCACAGGAATGACAAAGAAAGAGATAAAATTCAACTAAAACATAAAATTTATAATTTTGGTACATCAGAAGTATTCCTTTCTTTAATGTCAAGTGCATTGAAATTATATCAGGTTATTACACAACCTTTAATTAATTTAATATTTTATTTAAAGGAATATGTGTACTGAATGTATCAAGCACTATAAATTGTGGAAACAAAGAAAACTAAGGTGTAATTTCTGCATTCGAAGAGCTTAGCATCTAAGAGGAAAACTTTGGGAAAAAAAGATAATTCCAATATAATATTGGCTGAATGAAATGATCCCATGGGTAAAACATGGGAAGAGTTTTCCTGGAGGCAGGCATTCTTGAATTGAACCAAGAAAGGTAATTGGGTTAAATGAGTAAAAGAAAGTGGATAGGCCCAAATGTATCTAACATTGTTTTTTAAATGATTTATTTTATTTTTAATTGACAAACAAAAATCGTACATATTTGTGGAGTATAATGTGATGTTTCAGTATCTGCATACATTGTGGAATGATTAAAACAGGCTAATTAACATATCCATCATTTCACATATTTATTTCTTTGTGGTGAGAAAATTTAAAATCCACTATTTTAGCCGTTTTGAAATATACAATACACTCTTACTACCTATAATCACCATAGTGTGCATTATATCACGAGAATTTATTTCCCCTGCCTGACTGAAACATTGTATCCTTTGGCTAATATCTCCCCTTTCCCTGTCAACCACACCCTACTCCACCCTGTCCCTTCAACCCTTGGTAAACATCATTCTACTCTCTGCTTACATGAGTATAACTGTTTTAGTTTTCACCTATAAGTGAGATCATGCAGTATATGTCTTTCTGTGCTTGGCTTAATAGGGCTTCAAGCTACACTTTCAACTTCACTTAGGAATAAACTGGAAGCTAATATTTAGGGTCTGATTTGAGTTGGTATTTAGTAGAAACTAAAGTATGGGATACTCAAGATATGAACTTTTAACAATGGAACACGTTACTTATTAAAGACATAGTCATTATATTATTAGTATGGTCAGTCATTTATATCCAAACTTACTATATGTTTGTTCTAACTTGTGCTAAGTGCAAGTAGGACAGGGTAATGAGAAAGTAGCATTAAAAAGGACACATCTTCTGAATAATAAATTGTTCTGCAATTCTAAGTGGAATAAAACTCAGGTAGGATAGGAAATTGCCAAAAGAATGCCTAGGGAGAATTCGACAAACTTCAGGTAATTTGGGTCTAAGTTCCAATTTTACCTTATTCCCATGTGAGTGGTTTTGAAGTAGAAGCCAAGACATACGTTGTAAGGAAGTCCAGTGTCCCCCTAACAACTCAAAACTATTATTACAAAATACTATTTTATTTTGAAACACAGGCAAAATAGATATGAATAGAAGGGCAAAAAATAACTCGTTGCATACTATAAATAATAAACGGGGACTTGGCTTACAAAGCATAAATGTAGGTTCTGATGAATAGAGGCCTTTTCTCATACAAATTTTAAAGAAAGTAAAATGCATCTTTCCATGTTTCAGCCTTTCTGTGCCATATTTTTCTTTTGTACTTTTGCCGCACTCTTTCATGATCCATGAGTAACAACATAAACTTTAGATTTTAATAGCCTTATTTTCCTCATCTGTAAACTTTTCACAAGCACCTCACAAAACTGTTAGAATTCAACACCTAAAACAATTCTTGGCATAGACAATCACTCAAAATGATAAGTTCCTTTTCTTTCCTTCTATGGCCCTTCAGTGTTCTCAGAAGCCCAGAAAACTAATGCTATCTTTTTATTGCTCATTATAGTATTCATGTAAAAGTCATTCTAAAATAGAATAGGTAATAGGGACTTATTGTCCAATGGGCACAGAGTTTCAGTTTTATAAGATGAAATGAGTTACAGAGATGGGTGGTGGTGATGGTTGCAGGACATTATGAATGCATTTAATAACGCTGAAGCATAGACTTAAAAATGGTTAAGATGGCAAATATTACGTTATGTGTATTTTATCACAATAAAAAAATTGGGAAAATAAACGTTTATTTATACTAAGATGTAAATGACTAAATTATACCTTCACCTATTACAAAATAAGGCAAAGATTTTGTTTTAGCACAACTTTTGTTTTGCTAAGCCCAAACATGTAACAGCCGAGTGAGAATTTCTAACATAAATGCACTGATGGGGGAGGGTGATGTGGGAAGAAGCAGAGTAGATGCTCTGATCTCTTTTTAACATGTATTAATTGTCCTTCCTCTCTATTCGGCCTTTCCTTAGAGGTAATTAGAATGCTATTCCTAACTATGCACAGCTGCTGGTATGCTGAGGTCTGGGCTCAGTTTGGATCATGATTTCTGATTCCCCTCCCTTGGGTTAGTAGCAAGAGGCTCAGCAGTGCCCCATTATGCATAATCACCCTGTCTTTCAATCGAGATCGTTTTCTCTTATACCTCAGTTTGACCTCTCTGATGTCTGCTTATTTCTATGCACTGTATTTATGTGTGATTACTAGCAGATTATGCAGTACCTAATAACACTTCTTTATCAGAGGGAAACTACCAAATGCAACCTAAAATATGCACAGCTTTCCTTTATTCCCGTGCCCACTCCCAAGTAGTACACATATGGACACACACACATACATGCACATACGTACGTGCACTTACACATCCTGACATTATTTTATCTTCAAAGCTTTACCATCTGGTTCATATCAAATAAAACAGATAAACCTATTATTCAATCTTATCACATCTGGTAGCAATAGTTTCAATTCAATCGTGTTTGTTTTGAAGAATTGTGGAACAAAGTAACAAAACAAGGACTTTCACTGGATGTAGATTTAATTGCTTTTTAGCTGCCTTGTGGGAAATAATGCTATTTAGGATTCTAACCTCTCCTCCCTTCCCGAAAATTCATAGAATTTTAAAATTGTATTATTTTCATTATACAAATTATTCTACAATAGTAAGACAATATGGTATAAGCAAAACCAATATTATTTCATTAAAATTAAGGTGGTTAAAGACAGGAAGCCGTCAAAATAATTGTCTTATCGGCCTTGGATTTCACTCTCAGGCAGAACCTGACCTCAGGCAGAATGATGAAGCCTGTCCTCAGAGATGCCTCCACGTCCAGGGCTTCTCTTCCCCAGCTCCACCATCTGATCCCCACGAGCAAACCCCTGGCAAGACTCTCTACTTGGACTTACGATCCTCAGCTGTTTGTTTCTTGACATTTCCCCAGCTCATCTCCAGATCAGAAATTACATGCCCAGTGTGTCAAGTCTTCTATCTGCTTTCTCAAAGTAAAAAAAAATAAATCATTGCTAAAAAATTAATATCTAACTCCTTTTCACAATATCTAATATTCATTTAAACAGATGTGATATAAACATTTTCAAACATTTTGGGAGGTTATTTATTTATATACTATTGATCAACCAAATCTCACAGGTTTTCTACTTGCTCTAGGGCATAGGCAGTTCTGTGATCGCAGTGGCCACAGAGACGTATGGCGATCGAGTAGACAATGTGGGATGTGAAAGAAATTGGGGCTCCAGAACGGGAAGCCCTGCTATAGTGATTCAATGAAACTTAACAGCAGTTGATGCAGAAACTGCCAGTTGGGGAAAGTATGTATAACCCTGAGGGGTTTATTTTACCTTCTTAAGATTCAGAAAATAGTTAAAATTAAGGCATCCATGCACAGGGTGACTCTGAAGTTTAAGACAATGCATTAAATGGTCTTCGATACATATTAGGCAACAATATAATTATCATAATAATTACAATTGCTGTGGGGTAGGAACATGAGGGAAAAGGCAGGTATTTTAGAGTGCATGTTAGATACCAGACCTTATATTGGGCAGTTGACAAATATAGTATTGTTATGTCACAAATATTAGCCATTTTCATTTTTGCATATATTCTTTACTGTTTTTTTATTAAAGGAGAAATACTTCATCTTTAAATAAAACCATGCAAAAGACCCAAAGAAATAGCTAAATATCTATCAAGAGACATCATTTAATACATATAAATTTTAGCAGTAATTTTTTTTTCATTCTTTGAAACTATGTTAGACTAAGGTAGGGAAAAGCAAGAAGGGTAAATGAACCTGGAGAAGATGTTGTAGAGGGAATGAAATTTGTGACTTGGGGAGAGGAAGAAGGTCCACCTGCGGTGAGACCCATGGAATATAGTGGGAATCAGAGTCAAACTAACCAAGCGTGTACCCCTGCTGATGCACTGATGCACCACCTGGGAATAATCCTCCATTTAAACCCTTTACCATTGGAAGTTCGAACAAGAAGTGTTGGATTTTTGACACTTTGTGTGGGGATTAAGGCACAAAGAATCAACCTCGATCTATAACCAAAATAGAATTAAACACATCAGCTGTAAATATTCATTTTTTTTCTTTTTTTCCCAGATCTTCCAAAAACCCTGAAGCTGAATATTCAGTTAGCTGGGGCACTGATGTATACCCATCGCTCATGTGCATATTATATATTTGGTTTCCAGAACATTAAGTAATAGGTAATATTAACCCATTTACACAAGTGAATAACTGATGCTTAATTTTCCCCGTTTTAAGTACCTTATTAGATGCCACATATAGCAGTACAGATGCAATATAGATATGTGTCTAAATGATTCCTTGATGTACTCAGGATTAATCCTGCAGTACTGTTATTGTTTTCCCCAGAGAGATAATCATGACAGAACCATTAGGAATAAGACAGGGAAGGACAAAAAGAAAGATTTTGACATTCAATAGGATAATGCTATGAATTCACATATTACAACACATTCCATGCATGAAATATATATATATATTTAAAAATATATATATTTAAAAATGATATTTAAGTATTATTAGAGGCATAGAAAAGGCAAAGAGAATCATTCAGGAGACTAAAGGAAAACAAAAATGAAAACATAAAAGCAAAAGTTAGACAGCAGACCTGAAGAAGTTGAATCCTGAAATACTCTTAGATAGCTAAAAGCTATCTAATTTCTCTGCAGAAAAGAATTGTTTGAGCCCAGGAGTTTGAGGCTGCTGTGAGATAGGCTGATGCCATGTCACTCTAGCCCTGGCAACAGAGTGAGACTCTGTCTCAAAAACAAACAAACAAAGAAACAAACAAACAATTTCCCTGCAGAAATCCCAAACAGTCAGCAGATGGTGACATAAGTATGTCCTGAGTGATGTAGGTAGGGTTAAGATGACAATGAAGCCAGAGGGTTTGGGTAGGTCATTTTAGGAAGAAATACACTCCCCAGTGATCTCCTCTTCCTCTTTGCACAGAAAGCTGGCTTTCTCTTTTTGTTTCTGGTATAAGATTTCAGAAACTGTAAGATGGAGACTATTTTAATCCAGGAAATTAAGTCCTATTGAGACTAGAGGACTAAGGAGAAGTTTAAGACATAAACATTGTGATGCTCAGGCATATCTTCCCCAAAATACACATTTCTGGAAGGCAAGTGGAAGGTTGAGGGATTCTTCTCTGAAGAATCTGACTAGCTCAAGAGAAAACACAGTATATACTAACACTGGAATTCCCCTAACAAAAACACCTACAGCTTACTAGCCTCGCTCATGCACATAAAGCTTCCACAGAGCTATTCAGGCTCATTTATAAATATGAACAACTAGCCAACTGTTACCTGAGGAAAACCTCTAATAGAAAAGACAGAGACTGTAGAGGAATGTAATTTGAAGAAAATAGAGATTTTCTCAACAGAAAATAGAGGGAAAAGAAAGAGACAATATGCAAAGAGAGGTCAGCAATCTTATAAACGTCCAAACAAACCTCGATCACATGACTCAGTCATTACACTTCTTAATATATAGGTGAGATAATGAAAGCATATGGCCATATATAGACTAGAACATTAATTTTCATAACAACAAATTGTGATACATGCATAAAATGTCATACTACACAGCAATAAAAAGGAAAGGGCTAGAGATGTGTGCAACCACTTGGATGAATCTCAAAATTATTATGCTTAGTGAAAAAAGTAAGACAAAAAGAATACATACTACATAATACAATTGACATGGCATTCTTGAAAAGGCAAATGAATGTACAGTTACAGAAAGCAGATCTGTAATTGCTTGAGGATCAGGGTGGGGACAGCAGAGAGGGACATAAAGGAGAGATTACAAATGAGTCACAAGGAAACATTTTGGGGAGGGATGGAAAAGTTTTTTACCTTAATTGTAATGGTGGTTGAAAAGCTCTGTCAAAATTTATCAAGTTGTATATGTTAAATCTATGCACTTTAATGCATATTAGTTATACTTCAATAAATCTCATAACAAGAAAGTTACATGAATTTTGATGTGAAAAATTTCTAAACACATCGATTTTTAGAAAAAGCACCAAATAGAAGATGGAAAGATGATGAACCTTCAGAAATAGGTTAGTATTATGGATTGAACTGTGTTCTCCCAAAATGCGTAGTTGAAGCCCTAATCTCCACTGTGACTGCATTTAAGGATAGGGCCTGTAAGTTGCTGAGCAAATGATCATAGATTTGACTAACATGAGAACATTCTACAATAGGCTTATCTATGCTGCCTTCCTTTGTTGGAGTTATAGTGATTGTATTTTAAGGGGTGAAATACAGAATCTTGTTTTTCATGCATCCTCAGAATCTAACCCAAAGTTATGCTGCCCTTATATTAATAGAATGAATTAGAAAGTATTCGTTTTGCTTCAACTTTCTGTAAAATATTATAGAACATCGATATAATATCTTTTTTAAATGTTTGGTAGAATTCACCAGTGAAACCTTCTGGTTCTAGTACTTTCTTTTTTAGAAGGTTATTAATTGTTAATTTAGATTATTTAATACATATAATTACCTATTTCCTCTTGTGTGATTTTGGAAGATTATGTTTTTCAAATAATTGGTTCTTTTCATGTAGGTTATCAAATTTGGGCATAGAGTTATTCACAATTTTTCTTAATTATCCTTTTAATGTCCATGGAACTAGTAGAGGTGGCCCCTTTTTCATTTCTGATATTAGTAATTTGTGTCTTTCTCTTTTTCTTGGTTAGCCTGGCTAATGGATTATAAATTTTATTGATCTATTCAAAGAATGAGTTTTTTATTTCATTTATAGTCTCTATTATTTTACTTTTTCAACTTACTGGTTTCTGCTGTTACTATTTATTTCCTTTGACCTGTTTTGGATTTAAGTTGCTCTTTCTTTCCTAGAGTTCAATGCAGAAACTTAGGTTATTAATTTTAGGTCAGTATTCTTTTTCTTTATATACATTCATTATTATAAATCTTTTTTAAAGCACTGCTTCTCTGCATCCACAAATTTTGATAGGCTGCATTTTCATTTTAATTTAGTTAAAAGTTTATTTTAAAATTTCTCTTCAGACTTCTTTGACCCATATATGATTTGGAATTCTGTTGTTATTAATAGTTACAGAATATTTGGTGATTTTTCAAGCTGTCTTTCTGTTATTGATTTCAAGTTTAATTCCATTACAGTCTGAGAGTATACTTTGTGTAATATCTATTCCTTTAAATTTGTTAGGGTATGTTTTATATCCCAGAAATTGGTCTATTTTGGTGAGTACTCGATGTGAGCTTGAGAAGAATGTATATTTCCCTCTTGTTGGATGAAATATTTAATAAATGTTAATTACATCCAATTACTTTATGGCGCTATTCAATTTAACTATATCTTTAACAATATAGTTACGATCTGTGCTGTATATGACAATTACTGAAAGAAAGATAATAAGATCTCCAACTCTAATAGTGGATTTATCTATTTCTCTTTGTAAGTCTATCACTTAGTGTCATACATATTTAGACATCTCATTCTTAAGTGCATACACGATAAGTACTATTGTTTTCTTGGAATATTCACCCTTCTGTCATTATATAATTCCCCCTTTTTATCCCTGACAAAGTAAGGAGGCATTTAGAAATTCCTCAAGTTCCCCAATAATGTGAAAATCCCAGAATTAGATTTCTTCCAAGGTGTCCTTCAGTATTTTAGCTAATGTTGGTAACTCAGAGATCTACTCCAAAATGAAGAAACTTAATCACTGACTCATGTCAAAATTTATGTTCTTTGTCAGATAATCATATTAAAGAAGAGAAAGTAGAACCCAAATGTGTAGATGTTTTCAAAAGGATGAGTAAATTCTTCAGCAAATATAATTAAGATGTAAACAAAAATGATTTCAACCTTGATATAACTAAACCATCAATAAGATAACGAAACGAGAACTTTGAAAGGAAATATAAATCATTTGAAAGAACTACCCTCCTCTACTCTGTATTCACATAAACATTGACTAAACATTTGTCGGTAATCCTTCTGTATTACATAGGAATACTTTATAATCTCAAAAAAGGTTTTACATGATGTCATTTACAGAATATAAAATTTGAGAACAATGTTAATTAAAAACTAATGCTAAATTTATTATAAATGGCATAAAATAAAATAAATGAATGTTCACAACCTTAAGCATATTATATGTTACTCAAAGACTCAGATATGCAACAAATAATGTCAACATGATATGATAGATGTTATAATGAAATTATCAACTTCTCTTTGCTTCCAACAGAGAGTGATTAGGGACCTCTTCCTGTGGACATTAGTCCAGGCTTTATAATAAGAGAGACAAATGAACTGGTTCTTAAATGTCAAAATGAGGAGGAACATTCAAAGTACAAAAAAAGTAGTTTAAAAGACTTTCTTTAGACAGTCGTCTTCATATTACTCATTAATAGTGACTCCTGAATCATTTAATTGGCTTGTGAATTTATAAGGTTTCACCAAAGGAATCTTGTTCTTAATCATTTTGTTGGCAAAAATTGAGGTTAGGAATTCCACCTACTACTTAAGTATATATAAACATGATAGTAATACAAATGCTACCCAATTTTAAAGTATCTGTAAGTTATAGATGCTGTACATGCCATGGCTTTGTTGTTTATCTACACTTTAAAATTAACTCATAGTGACTGACAACTCACTTATAATAGCTCATGTCCAAATAGCATATATATATATATATATATATGTGTGTGTGTGTGTGTGTGTGTGTGTGTTTATATGTATATACACACACACATATGCACAATATATTGAGTGAATATTTCATGTTTATAAATTGCCAGCTTCCAATAAAATAAATTGTTTCAGTTGATATTTGGGTGCACAAAAAATTCTCTCTGTTGATAGTCTTCATAAATAATTTTGATTATAACAGAAATGGAGTATTTTTAACCTCGTTAGAAAGTCTCGATTTTTTTTCTCTCTTAAGCTTATAGCCTTTTTATCTAGCACAGATTTATTGGCAAAATTCTTTAATCTCGCGATACTTTATTCTAGGAGTCAGAAAATTTTTCTTTAAATATTTGAGGCATTGAAAGGTGTATACACTCTCTAGAAACCACTAAACTCTGCTGCCATTGCACAAAAATAGCCATAAATAATACACAATGAGTGGTCTGGCTGTGTCTCAAGGAAACTTTATTTACTAAAATAGGTGGCTGCCAGGACTTGACCATTAGGCAGGCTGTAGTTTGCCAATTCTTGCTTTAGACTATTTAATTTTGTTCTCCCTATATGTGATAAATGCTAATGTATACTGTAGAAGTAAAATCAGGCTCATCCAGTCCTTTAGGTAAGGGAAATTATCACAAAAATATTTGAAATTATATAAGAGAAAGATCATGATATGCTTGAAATCTTCATTCACTATGATGTACTTCAGACTTTAAATACTGCAAAAGATGGAAATGTATCTTTTGTAATTCTCAGTACCTGAAGGTATTACATAGGAATGCAAGATACTCTCAATAAAAGTTGTGTATGATGTCATTGACAGAGTATAACGTTTGAGTGCAATATTAATTAAAAATCAGTGCTAAGTTTATTGTAAATGGAGTCCATCAAAAATTCATAACCTTCCTCTTTATCTTACTTTAGCTGAACCTGAAATTTCTACTTTGAATATATGAGTATGTATGTGCTGTGTGGTTACTGAAAGGAGGAAAAAAAAAGAGAAAAAGAAAAAAAAAATCACCCTGGCTGGAATAACCGTAGCTCACATCAATTCTAAGAAATTGTTACATCAACTTTTCTGGCAAGACTCCACTGATGGTGTTTATTTTTCATTAAACTCTGATTTTTGACAGAAGAGCTTACCAGCAGTAAAAATAAAAAAAAAAAATGAAATACAGAAAAAAATAACCTTGAGCCATCCTAGCTAGGTAGAACCATTCCTGCCAGAAAAATTAAAAACATACCTTCAAAACTTAATTTTTTTTTAGTACTGAATAGTTGCTATCTAAAAATGATTTTGAAAATCATACAGAATGCATAGATTTTGGATTTGAGTAAACATTTTTAATACTTTGGTCACTGTCACATTAATTTGAATTTACTAAAATTTAAACTAAGATAACAGTAATAAGAAAAATATTGGAAGATGAAAAGAAATGGAAAAAGTAATCAATAATGTAATATTCACTGTATTAATAGATGAATATGATACAGATTAAGTTGATGTGAATATTTTCACATCGACTGTACATCTGTATAGTTAGATGTTGATAAAGACAGATGGTGTGGTGAGTTAAAGCTGCTAATGTAAAATATGTGATATGGAGTGTAGGAGTTGAAAGAATTCATCTGGGCCAGATCAAGATGCCAAGGTAATAATGCGTATATCATGCTATGCCAGGAATACGTGCTATTTTTTTCTTTTCTAAATAAAGCATACTTACACACACCCTTTTTCTGTTGAGTTGTCTTCCCTAAGGAAGATCTGATATGGCAATTTAAAGCCAGAGCATTTGCATTGCACTCAAGGCTATAATCTCTGGGAGGTTTTCTTATGTACTGTGAAGAAGATGAAGAAAAAAAAAAATCAGGGAGGAATGGGAAGAATGAGAGAGTAAAAGAATAAAAGAAAAAGAATTTTGAAAAGAGACAGAAAGGAAACTCCACTCCTAAGCCTTTTCTTTTTCTTCTCTTTTCTTTTTTATTTTTATTTTTTTAGAAGCTGGAGAATTACATACAGAAGTTTCTTAAAGCAGTAGGAAACATATTTCCTGATTGTGATAGGCTATTATATTCTGAAGATTTTATTGGCCACATTCCTACATTCAGGTGCTAGGTAATGACAACAGTTAAGACTTTTAGTTTTTTAAACCTTCCAGGAGATCGTTCAACTATTTAAAGAACAAGAGATGAAACGGTCTGTGTTTGCCTAAGGTATGATTATATCTGTGTAGATAATATTCCAGATATAGCTAGCAAAAGTAATGAGCTCAGATTGTCCAGGCAATTCAGGCACTTATTGTCCATGGAAGGAGGATATTTGATAATCTTCTCAGTCTAGACTCTGAAATCCTTTTGTTCTCACCCAGGCAAGAAGAGAAAAACATGACACTGGGGACTCTTTTGTTTCATGATGGATGCGTTCTTTCTAGGAAGAGGAGGATGCTGTTGGACTCATTCATTAAATTGATGTAATAGTGGCATGAACTATCATCCGCAGAGATTTTCAATTGAGTGTTATACCACCAATCACTTGCTCACAGCCTAATGGAGTGTCCCTGACATCAGAGACTGATAAATTGCCCAGTGCCAATTAAAAAGAGACACTTTCCCTGTCTGTCGTTTAGTTGCAATATTCTCCTTGACTAGATTAGGCTCCATAAATGTGACAGGAATGACGAAAGTTTATTTGTAAAATTCTTCACTTTAATTTTTGAAACTATGTAAGCTTCTGGGTTTCCACACTGGGTCCAATGTCAGGAAGAACATTTATCAATGTCATCTGAAAGTCATTCTAAATAGATATTATTGTAAAAGAAATATTAAAGAACCCAAACTTTTAGAGTAAAAATGAACTAATTGTGAAAAAATACACTTATGAAATATGTATCGATAACCTCAAAACACTTATGGGCCTGCTTCCTTAACGATTGATAAGGCAGTGTAAACTCTGAAGCTATGCATTGCCCTCTGCGCCATATCTCCCACTCCTCACAACCTGTCTCAAATTGTTGAGTTTTGCAAAACTTCCCTCTTACCTAGAGGAAACATTTTCTACTTTAGTAAGCAGATTTCAATCATAATGCAAGGTCTCTGAACATACATTAGTCTCTGCTTCTAATAGGTTTGTTGTCAAGCTACTAAATAACGGATTTTAATGTTCTGTTCACCCCCATCAAAACTTCCTTTTGGATCTTTTAGCATCCAACACAGAAGAAGTAATATTTTGGTGAACTTTGATCGTAAGACTTTTTTAATGAATATATCCAGCTCTCTTCCTTGAGAAGTAGCTTATCACACTGGTTAAGAGCTTAGTACCAGAGTTTAAATCTCATCTCCACCATTCACTAGCTGCATGGTCTAGGCAAGTCATTTAACTGTTTTATGATTTTGTGCCCTTATAATAATGTTATAAATTTTAATATAAATTAAATATAAGTATTTAGAAAAGTTACAAAAACATTACTAGCACTCAGTATATGTTAATCGTTATTATACACTTATACCAAATACAAAAAAAAACTTCATTTGAGACAAAGTAAATCTCAATTCAGTTATCATTTTATTTAAAAAGCATTCAGTGTACTCAAGCAAGGACTAGGTATCAGGGTTATTTAGATGAATACAAAAATGCAAATGCTTTCTAGGAATTTATGGGTGGCTGGGAAGATAGATGCATATAGCAATGAAGTACATCAATCACAAAAATATTAATGGGCGCTAACATTGTAGGGTGAAAAGAAATTTATAATTGTATTCTTTATGCCTTTAAAATTTTGATTAAAAATACAGCATTCTATAATTTATATCTCTTTCTGTAGATTTTATCACCCAGGGCAGTGGTACATTTTCCCAAGTGAATCCAATCAAAGGGAACACTTGGAGAAATTATTAATTACCTTTTCCCAAGGATCAAGTTTCAGTCTAGAGAACTATGCTTTCATCTTCGGCTATCTAATGATGAAGTCTCAATTTAAGCCCTGTTTGGGACACATGATTTCACTTTGGCATTGAGAACTTCACATTGTTTTTCATTTCTCGTTTTTCTCTTCTACAAAAATATAAAATTAGCAGTATTACAGGACTTTTGAGAGACTTCTGAGTATTTGACTTATCTTCCTATCCATAAATAAATGAAAATTGCATAAAATATGTGAAGCACCTATTTTCAGGAATTAGACTATAGCTAATACAAGGCTGTGATCCTTGAGGGATGGGAAACACACCAGAAAAGGTCCATATTCACCTTGTTTCTGTTTGTTTGTTTGCTGTAGAGCACTTATAGACAATTGTAATTCCACTGGGCAAATGAGACAGATGTTAGTTTGGGGCTGCTGAGGTGGCAGCAATTTAACACTTAAGGGGTAACAGGAGAGAGTTGAAAAAAAAGCATTCTAGAAATCTGCATTGGAAACCTCTTGAGTCTTTAACCACATATGTTTGCATGCTCAGAGCCAGATGCCTTGAGACCTGGAAGAAATCAGGTGCTCCAGGAGAAAGGACAGTGAGCTGGCAAGAGATTCTAGAGGTCACATAATGTTAAGGGAAATGAACATTCTGAACAGTCAGAGTAGCCAAGGTCAATAGACCTTAGTGAATATATCAGAAATTTAGTCAAGATCTCCCTCCATCCTCCCCTCCAGGAAAACGAAAACAAAAACAAACAAAACAACACAAAAAAACTACACTTTAGGAATGGGACTACTCTAGATCTACCATAATCAAACTTACAAACAAGCCTTGATAGGATAAAGCAAATCCCTCAGAAAGTTGACTGCCAACGAGAAAAATGTATATTAACACTCTTAAATGAGAAAAAAATTAAGACACTCAAAAATAGCATCTACAGTGTCTAGTATGTAGTAAAAAGTTACTAATGGGAATAAGCAAGAAAAACTGACTGATAACATAATAAACAATCAATAAAAGCAGAAGCAAAGATGACAAGGACATTAGATTTAGGGGATAAAAATTCAAAGCAGGTATGAAAAAGTTTGAAAAATGCGTTCATTATCTAAAGGAAAAATATAAAAAAAAATGATGTGTGAACAATTGGAGTCACAATAGACAAATGGAAAGTACGAGCATGAGCTAAGTAGAAATCCAATATCTGGAAAATAAAAAATATGAAATGGTAAATGCAGGGATGGGATTAATAGTAATTGAACAACAGTAATTTAAATATTATAGAAGAGATCAATTAACCTGAAGAAAGAGCAATAAACATTCTCCAAACTGAAGCAAAAAAGAAGAACATAAACAAACTAAAAGTAATGCAGAGAGACTCAGTGACCTCTGGGATGATATTTGGAAATATGATTTGAGAGTTTGTCTCTAAACCACTATGTCCATATTAGCTTAATGATAGTAATATGCTTAAATAACTTACTGTATGTGGGTTGTTATAGAGTGTTTCTAAAAATGAAAATATAACACAAAATTTGTAAAGTGATTTGGAAAATGGTTTTAGGAGTTCTATCTGGTTAGGAGGCAAAAGGAAGAATTAACTGCAGTCAAGTGGCTGGATAGTTACGTAGGAACATGAATTACACAATGCTAGAATTTTCAAGCTGGGAATATGTTATTTTATAAGAACTTATCTCTATGTATCCCTATTTATATAGCCACTAATTTTGTTTTACAACAGGAGATGATTCTATCTTTACATAAGTTTAGTCTACTAGATATTTGTGTGTTTTTTTAAATTGAGTAACCAGATTTAAAAATTTACCATTTACTTTTTTTCTTTTTCTGAGACAGAGTCTCACTCTGTTGCCCTGGCTAGAGTGCCGTAGCATCATCCTAGCTCACAGCAACCTCAAACTCCTGAGCTCAAACAATCCACCCGCCTTGGCCTCCCAGAGTGCTAGGATTACAAGCGTGAGCCACCGTGCCCCGCCTACCATTTACTTTTTAAACCTCATCAAATAGCTGAATAACGGCCGGGTGTGGTGGCTCACGCCTGTAATCCTAGCTCTCTGGGAGGCCGAGGTGGGCGGATCATTCTGAGCACAGGAGTTTGAGACCAGCCTGAGCAAGAGTGAGACCCCATCTCTACCAAAAATAGAAAGAAATTAGTTGGACAGCTAAAAATATATATAGAAGAAATTAGCCGGGCATGGTGGCACATGCCTGTAGTCCCAGCTACTCGGGAGGCTGAGACAGTAGGATCGCTTGAGCCCAGGAGTTTGAGGTTGCTGTGAGCTAGGCTGACGACAGGGCACTCGCCCCAGGCAAGAGAGTGAGACTCTGTCTCAAAAAAAAAAAAAAATAATATTACCTAAGTTATAACCAAATCAAAATGATGATCATTTCTAGACATCCTCCCATCCAAAGGTTTCATCTTCTGAGTATATAT
>CAUYSK010113523.1:0-64013 GCA_963575035.1 Avahi laniger
TCCAATTAATTTCTTTCTATTTTTGATAGAGACGGGGTCTCGCTCTTGCTCAAGCTGGTCTCGAACTCCTGAGCTCAAACAATCCGCCCGCCTCGGCCTCCCAGAGAGCTAGGATTACAGGCGTGAGCCACCGCGCCCGGCTGTAATAAGTCTTAATAGCAGATGGCACAAGTCATTTCTTCAGAGTTGTCTCAGCTGTTCTTTGTCCCTTCCCCCCACATTCTTACTGTATTGCTGTTCTGTTGCTAATGCCACCCTTCAGAGTTGCTCTGTTAAGTCACTGAATATTTACGTCACAGCCTACATCTAGGCCTTCAGTGAAGCCCGAATTCTCTCCATGGGTGCTGCCATCCAGCCTCTGTAGCTGTTCCCGCGGGTGCCCTGATCCACACGTCGGTCGCTTCACACTGCACTCCTCCTTCAGCCCCCACACCCCCACGTCCCCCATCCCAGAGTGTACTGGACTTACCTTGCTGAAGCAGTAGTCTGGGCTCTCGGACTGTAGTAGTGATTTCTAGTTGCTTCTCAGGGCTGTGAGTCTTGTCTAGGAGTAGCCTCCGGAGTCATTTGACAGCTTACCTAGCTGCTTCTGGTGCCATGGCTCATGTTTAGAGGCCACAGGGAAGCCCTGGGAAAGACCAGACACAAACTGAAACCAAATTTGGGTGCCTGGCTGGCACTGGTAAATTTGAGGTCACAGTTGGTAGTGCTCACAGTGGAGGAAGGTCACTCACCTTTCCCTCCGGGGTTGGGGTTGGGGTTGATGTGAGAGCTCAGCAGGCCCCCTTCACATGGGCTCTCACGTGGGGAGACCTCCGCCATAGGCACCAGGAGGCGGTTGTTAGAGCCAGCATGAGCAGTATCCCAAGGACTGATTGTGGGGGACCACTAGGAAAGGTTCTGAGGGCGACCTTGGCCAAGCCCTGGGAAGCCTCCAGAGAGTGCTCTAGGGCCTGATGTCTGGGACCATGCCAGAGGTTCAGGGTACAGTGTCGCATTTCCAGACGACATGGCAATCCCTGTTGCCCAGGAAAGATGTTTACCAAACAGGAGATCCCTATCTTTCAGGGCCTTCCTCTGAGTGGTTTCCCCCAACTAATCGCCTCATCTCCCTCTCCCCTCTGCCCTGACTCTCTTGCAAGCAGGCCAGCCTGCTTCTAATCCACATGACATGTCTTGCATGCCTTTTTCGTATCATTTTTTTCCCTAATCTTCCTTCACCAAATTATTTCTCCCTTCTTCAAAGTGACGCTCAGAAGTCCTTCTGTCCACAAAACTTCTCAGCTTCCTCTTTCCCAGCCCCAGCCCTTCTGTTTGCTTGCATAGCTCCTCAGCTTTCTATTTGTTTACACTGATGTGTGTTGGTTTTCTCGTAAATCTTCCCGGGGCTTTTTCATGTCGATCTGGCCTGTCATTCCTAATTACATTGTCTCTCCGGGACAAGGATTATATCTCCCTTGCCCTTTGACTCTTCCTAAGACAGACCGGTGCTCTGCACATTGGGTCGTAGAACAGAGTGTAGGGTTGGCTGGGTCCAGTTTGAGGTTTATCACTTGCTGTGTGACCCTGAACAAGTTACATAACCTTTCTGGGCCTCAGTCTTATAAAATGAGGATGATGGTAGTAGTTTAATATCAGTGTTAAGGTATTAGAAACCATGCCAGAACGTGTAGCCTGAAGTGCCACATACAAATTTTACAGTTCAGTGATGCCGTCAGTTTAAATCAGTTACATGTTGGCATCAGAAAAATTGTCTTTCCTGACCGAAGCGCTGTTGGTTACTCCCATCTCACTCATTTCCTCCCTCTTCCTTTGATAGGCAGGTCCACGAGGTCCAGTCTCACATGGGACGCCTGGAGACGGCAGACAAGCAGTCTCTGCACTGTGAGTAATTAACTGTGGAGACCAGAGTCCTCTCTCTGATGACACGGTGCTAATGGGCTGGGTTTCCTGACTGCGCTCTGCCCCCGGGGCTTAATGATTCAGCGTGGAATGAGTTTTGTTGTTCGGGTGGACAGAGAGACCCCATGGCAAAGTCACTGATTTCCTGATTGTGCCCTTTGGAATCCCACCAGTCTTATCCCCCATTACCCCTCCACTCAACCTGACATGGCTCTATGGGAATGGAGGCTCCTTCCTCCATCTGTCTTAATCTAATTACCGAGTCCTTAGAGGAATGTACTCCATAAAAATTCAGAGATGTTTAACTGGAATTGGCCATTTCTTCTGAGCTGAGAACTGTGGCTTTTTAGGAGGATTATTCAGAAACAAAGAGCAATATTAATTAGTTTAGTTCCCACACCATGGTTTCTTCTGAGAAGCATGCTGTTTTTTGGTTTTGGGATTTTTTTTCCTATTCTAAAAAAAGGTCCTTTTTCTGAGGCGACTGTGCAGACACCACCTGCAGGGGCTGTCTTCCCCCCTCACTGCTCGCCTGTCGCCAGGCCCTTTCCTCCTGTTCTCTCGTGTCTCCTTTCACAGCTTCAAAAGCATCCCTTCTCTTGCTTCCGCTCCCCTCCTTGTTCTAATCTAAACTGCCTTTGTTGGCCGTGGGCGCAAAGGCCTAGAAGGGGCAGCGTCACTGCTGTCGCTTCTTTAGGGGGCAAGAAGCAGTCTGGCTGCTTTCTTTTGTGCACAGTTTAGTTTCTTTGGTAATTGGACTTTGTTTGCCTTCCCAACAATCTCACTGTTGCATGATTAGAAATGGAAAAGAGGTCATTTTGACCATCTTATCAAAAGGGATAAGGAAAATGTTTATCATCTTTTTACCTCTGTGGAGTCTTTCCTGGGCCTTCCCTATTGATTTTTGGTCTATTTTGGGGACTCCAGCGTTGCTCAGCCCACCCATTCTTACAGAAAGCCTAAGGGAGTGCTTCTCTGTACGTTTCACATACTAATTTTTCCTTTCCTTTGTGCTTTTTTTGTTAACCTCATTACTGTAGGGACTTCAGTTGGCAGTCTTTGTACTAGATAGTTATAATCCATGTCTGAGAACAGTCTCAAAGGAAAAAAAACCTATATTAGAAAACGTAGCTTAAAATATTTATTTGGACAACCTTTAAATGTTCATTTATTTTCTAAAGATAGGAAATTTATTTGTACAGGTTTACCTTTAGCTTTTTTTAAAAACTGGCATTGTTATGGTATGAACAGCTATATATGTTTTTCTTGGAAGCATTTACAGTGTACCTTGAATTTTTTTCCATTCATTATTGTATACATTTTTCTCCTTTGAAATATGTATTTTCTAGTTTATTGGATATAGAAAAAAAATGTGATTTATCATTCTAATTTAAGTTCACTATCTCTTTTCCAGCAATTATTCTTTTTTCTCTTTTGTGCAGTAGTAGAAAACGAAATCCAAGCAAGCATAGACCAGATATTCAGCCGTCTAGAACGTCTGGAGATTTTGTCCAGCAAGGAGCCCCCTAACAAAAGGCAGAATGCAAAACTGTGAGTATCGACCTCTGACATGGCTCTCATACCCTAGGTCCGTCAAGACAGGCCTTTGGGAGGGGCCGTAGAATATTCTGAAATATTGAAGAACTGAGACTGTGCAAAGATAAAGTTCCCCAAAAGAGTGCAGTTATATCTGAGTGATAACCCCTCAAAATAAAAAGCCTGCGAGCTTTTTATTTTGAGGAGTTATCAAAATAAACCTTGCAGAGAGGTTTGTGGCACAGAAGCCTGGTGACCCCTTACCTCTTCGGTGTCATTTTGAAATACTGCCTCCAGTTCTTTTTGCTGACCAGGCCCATGGCTACTTGAAGCCTAATGCTGCCAGGGAGTTTTGTTCTGCTATTTGGCTCCCACTGGTTTTTGGGTTGAAATGAAATCTTGATCTTAATCACTTCAGTCAGTCTATTTATAATGAAATACTGATCTAATGTTTGATACTCCACCATGAAATTAAAATGCAACCACCCTCAACACCTCCACCCCCAGCTCCTGATTCCAAAAGGTTTATGAAACTTCACTGATGCTTTACCTCAAAGCCGCCCTTGGGCTTCTTTCAGAGGAGTGATATAATTCATAGAAGGTCAGGAAGGGGTCATCTAACCTGCTTCCTGTCACCTGTTCCCTGTCATGCATCCAGAATCAGAGACCAGCAGATATTTAAGTAAAGCAGCTAGAATCTTGCGTGCTACAGCCTCACTTTAACCACAGGCTACTTCTTTACTATCAACACCATTGATCAAAATCAAATCTCTTGGGGGACGGTGCAGGGTGGTGTAGGGAGCAGTAAGGAAACATCGTCTTTCCCGAATACACAGCCTGGCTGCCTCAGATTGTGCCGCCCTGGTTCCTGGAATTTAATCTCTCTCTCCATCAATTCTAGTCGTGTTGACCAGTTAAAGTACGATGTCCAGCACCTGCAGAGTGCTCTGAGAAACTTCCAGCATCGGCGCTATGCAAGGGAGCAGCAGGAGAGACAGCGAGAGGAGCTTCTGTCTCGCACCTTCACCACTAACGTAAGCCAGGCACGTGGTGGGGGTCTGCAGGCACTTGGCAGATCGTTGGGGGCTGGAGCTTGGGTCTCTGAGCTTTGTCTTTTTCAGGGGTGTCTGAGGCCTACTGATGAGAAGGAAACCAGCTGAAAATGCCAGTGGACTCTGTGCATCCCCACAGATGTTAGACCTGGATAGGCAGTCTCTTTCTCTAACACAAAAACCTGAAGAGGAAGCAGTTAAATTGAAGGAATGGGCAGAGGTGAAAATTACCTGGTTGGACTGGTCCATTGCAGAGAGGTGGAAGTTCACATGGTAGAAACATTTTTCTCATCAGATAGAGACAGATGATTAGAACTTAGACCATTTGTGGAGAAGGCAGCATTTCAAAACTGCCTTCGGGCAGTTGCCTTTGTGCCGTGTATGTGTGTGGTTCCAGTGTCAGATGCATTAAAATGTTTTTGCCCCTAGTCTGAGCAGCAATTTGGAGGAATTTGTTAACAGATGTTTACGGTTAGATGAACTGCTTGACTTGAATCTGTTTGAAAATGTGTTGGTTTGCGTGTTTGATTTCTTAGAACCCATTATCTGTGCCCTTTAATTGCAATAGTATCATTTCCTGCACATGGTTGTGGAACATACTGGCCTTTCTCTGTGTCCCACATAACCTGTTCCACTGAATGAGATGGGTTTTGGTTTTTTGTATTTTGTTTTTTACAGAGAGGTTTATTTTCTAAGAGATTTTAGCTTTCTAAGCCTGTCATTAGAATTCATATCATTTCCCATGTGCAGATGTTTAATTCTTGTTGCTGCGTCCGTGCTTTCCAGTAAATTTCCCCAAGCCTTTCAGAATGTGCCTACATAGTTTTTGTTTCTCCAGAGTAAGCAGTCAAGTCACAAGGTTTAACAATTCAAAAATGTAACAAACTGTAAGACACACTAAGAGATGTTGTATGGGCTTTTGATAGTTATGACGTTGTATTCAGACCTCTCTCAGGGAAGGGATGATTGCTTAGGATTATTTTTGTTTTCTTGCCAAAATAATGCTGTGCATACAATAGGCCCTTAATAAACATTGGCTTGCCAAATGAAACTTATTCCTGGTCACTCTATGATCCGGAGCTCTGATACATTTTTCTGAGAGATAATGGCCCATCAGCCATACCCTTTCAGACGGAAGGGTAAGAAAGATTTGTATGTAAATGGCATTCAGTAAGTGTTTGTCAAATAAATGAAGAGAAGTCTCTAATTGATTCTTTCTAACTTTAGAGTCTTTTGACCCCACTGAGCGTTGGCTGTATGCAGAACACTATTTAAGGTGCTAAGAGCAAAACGTATGAGAAAATTAAAAGACATGACTCCTACCTCTGAGAAGCTCCCACGTTAGCAGGGGTGATGGAAATGTACACATGAAAAATGATTCTGAATTTGACCAGCAAAGAAAAGATGGTTTAACCTCTTTATGACAATTGAAACAGCACTACGTGGCAGGAGAGTTTGTAGTCATCCGGAGGCAGGAAAGCAAAGAGAACTCTGTTACCGCTGTAATGCCTTGTTCCTGTCTACTGCCCACTTTCAGTGTAAAATTAGAGCCACCAGGATTGGTCTTGGTGCTTTTCCCACAGTACGGTTAGGAGGGCAGGCCTTGCACTCAGGACCCAGATTCTTGCCCTGCTGGACTCTTACCAGCTGTGTCATCTTGGAGAAGTCCTTCCACTTCTCTGGGCATCAGTTTCTTCATCTGTAAAGTGGGGATAATTAGAGTAATCATTGCAGAGAGTGGGGATTCAGTGAGTTCAGGGCGATGAGCCTGTAAAGCGGAAAGCACTGGATCAGGATTAGTTTTTTCTATCTTCTTTTCTTCAGCAAACTTTTCTTGCTGCTCAGAATAGTCTCATCCTAAACACTGTTAGACCTTTAATAGAAAGCTGTCTTTTCTGTCCTTAGCCCCGGTCTACTTGGAGAGATAAGCTATAGATAAAATAGCTAAAGAACAAAACCTTTAAGGGAAAGCCAAGTAAAAGAACATTTGGAACAAGCTAGGTTAGAGAGTAGTCAGAGAAAGCCCTCAGGAGAAATCCAATGAGGTCTTGAAGGAATAGTTTTTCCCAAGCGGGGATAATGACACAGAGGCAGGATTAAGAATACTTGTGTGGCGGAACTCATTTGGAGAGTGACAAATGTGAGACAAGTTCCTCCTCTTCTGTGTGAACAGAGGCTACCCCAGATTGTTGCCTTTTCTTTGTTAGGTTCCTCTGATTCTTGCACCAGTCCCTCTTGCTTTTCTTCTCGCTTGGCCTTGGCCTGGGGCAGTCAGTCCCTGGGAGATAACTAGTAAGCCAAGTTAATCAAGTGCCTGCGTTTCTTTCATAGGACTCTGACACCACCATACCAATGGATGAATCCCTGCAGTTTAACTCCTCCCTCCAGAAAGTTCACCACGGCATGGATGACCTCATTGGAGGCGGGCACAGTATTCTGGACGGACTGAGGGCCCAGAGACTGACTTTGAAGGTGGGGTCCCTACTGGGGGACAGGGAGAAGGCCTCTTGCTTTGCCCTCATCCAACAGTTTGATACCTGTGTTTACATTTTGATTACATGTCCCCGAATTGTGATATTTTGATGACAAGACAGAGCCCTTGAGTTTGGGATCCTTCCTGTTGGAGTTGAGTTATTGTGAGCCTAAAAGTAACCAGCTCCTTTTCCAGTGCTTGGAACAGACCGTAAAGTGGCCTTTCTCGGTTTCTAGATCTTTTCCCATTTATTGAACTTATCTGAAAGTGACTGCTACTACTACAAGGGGAATGGATAATAGGCTGAGAAATTCTGTATAGAATCCACTCTTGTACGAATGAAGACCTGGCTGTAGTTTGGTACCTCACCCCAAGGTGATTTTCCCTTAGGGTCCTTCTTGTGGACTGCCTTATAACTAAGACCTTTTTGTACTTCAGTAACTGAATCCCCATGGGTGGGGTCTTCGGGCTGCCTAGTTGATTCCAGTAAATAGCTTCTAGGGCACGTGGTGGTGATCCCCAGCGACTCCTCACTCTCTTTTTAGCCACGGGTATTCCTAGAAGCCCTGCCCCATCGGCACTGCCGAGACTCTAGCTAGCCCTTGGGAGTGGTTTACAGAAACATTACACAGCCTCTGATGTCAGACACATGTTTCAGCCTCAGCCCTTTTCCTGTATCAGCCCTGATGGATAATGGGGTGTGGGCTCTGCCTGTTATCAGGGTGTGGTTCCATGTGAACGAAGCACTCCCAGCCACTGAGCTGTGAGAAACGGTCACTCGGAAGTGTGAGCTTTATCTTAGTTTTTGTTGGACCATGTTGAGCCTGTCAGCTCCGCAGGACTTCGGTACATTTCTGAACTGCCCCTGTTTTACCAGGCATAGGGTCAGGCAAGTGCAAGTGACACTCGCCTCCTGCTGACAGTTGCGGTGTTTCAGATGGCCTGGAAGGGTGGTCTCTGGCAGCCTGCTGGGTTGGGCCCCTTTCATAAGAGCCACCTGCAGTGATCTGAACTGATAACGTGTTGATTGGCCTGCCCTCTCTTTAGGAAACTGCTGCTCTCCTTCCATATCTCTGAAAAGCAGTAGAATCCTTTTAGGACGACACTCTGTGTCACACTGATGAAGAGCCAGTGGGGGTTAGAGCCGATTGTTAAGGCACATGTTAGCTTCCTGCTGAAGTCTGGCAGCACCGAGAGAGTCCACGCACCTCCCGCCACCCACACTCTGTTGTCAGAGGTGAAGTGCTGGGAGGCTGTCGAGGTGCTCCGGGCTTGAGACGGGGTTCTAATTCCATTTCCTCTGTGCACCTGCTACTGCCTGGCTTTGTCTCTTGATTCCCTCTACCTGCCTCCCACCCCGCCTCTGCCAGGGGACTTTCCGCCAAAACCATTTGAAGGGAACATAGGAGAGGGCATGAAGGAGCTAGGCTGAAGCACCCTGATGTCGGCCAATTGTGGTAGAAAATGAATACACTTTTTGACATTTATGGTCATTTTTAGATGATTTAGAAGCTTGATCCTTAACCTCACACGGTGATGAAATAATTCGCACATTCAGAGCCAAGCAAGACTTTAGCAAGAGTCTAATGTTTACTGTCACCATCATGGAAAGCAAACATTTCTCTGGTTTCCTCTGACAGCAGTCAGGTTTGACTTGCGATCTCTCTTGATGAAGCTTGTTAATTGTTGTCCGGGTGGAATGTAGGCTCTGCGTTCCTGTCCATAGTGCCTTGTGGTGTTCTCACTGCCCTGCCTCTTCTCTCCGCTGCTCATTAATGCGAGCTCGTTGCAGAGATAGATGTGGGTGGGGCATTAGGTTAGACGCCGTCCACGTGGGTGCGGTTGGTGTTGTGTGCGGGAGTAACCTGGGATCTGTGCAGCGTTCATTACGCTTGCCACTTCATGAGAAATTAGATATGCGTAAAGATGAAAATTAGAAAGCAGTGAGGAAGGGCAGGCTGGATGGTTTGGGCTTTGGGTTTAGAAATAAAATACTCTTTTGTTTTGGTGGTGGGTGGTGACATTTATATAAGGGGTTTTAGGTCTTTATGTTGGTGTTTCTGTCTTTCCATCTTTTCCCACTTCAAACCCTCTCATCAACATGGACTTCGGCCCACATATTGTACTTGCTAGATTCCCCAAAATTCTACTCCACAAAGTGAACAGGTTGGTATCAAGGATTATTGGAGCTAGGGAGCCAAGAACAAGGGTTTTGATGTTGCCTTTTTAAAATATAAAATATTTTAATTTTTACTGAGGTATAATTTACATACAGTGAGGTATACAGATCTTATTTGTACAGTTCAGTGAATTTGGACAAATGCATACAGCTTTTACTGACATTCCTATCAAAGTACGGATCACTTCCATCAACCCTGAAAGATCTCTCCTACCCCTTCCCAGTCAGTCGACCCCTCTCCCCCAGGCAACCGCCGTTCTGATTTATTTCTCCGTAAGTTAGTTTTGCCCGTTATTGAACTTCATATAAATGTATTCATACTACTCTTTTGTGTGTGGCTTCTTCCTCTCAGTAGTGTTCCCGAGGCTCGCTGACATTGTTGCGTGTTTAGTTACGTGTTGGTAATTAGATGCTCTCTATTGCCCAGTGGTATTCCGTTGCGCAGATACAGTAATACCATAATTTGTTCATTCATCCTCTGGCTGATGGACACCTGGATGGTTTCTCATTTTTAGATGTTCTCCTATGTGTTTCTCTAGAAGCTTTGTTGTAGTTTTGGCTTTTATGTTAAATTCTATAACCCATCTCAGTGTTATACTATACATGAATTGAGATTCATTTTTACGCATGTATGTATATGTGATATATATGAGATGTATGTGCATCATATGCTACATTTATGTGATACATCGGCAACCATTCCAACACCGTTTGTGGAAAAGACTTCTCTTTCCCTGGTGCATTGCTCTGGTACCATGATCAAAAATCAGTTGGCCACATGAGAGTGAATCTTTTTCTGGTTGATGCTGTGTTCTGGGCATGACCAAGAGAATGTCTGTTGGTAAAGCCCCATCTCGTGATGACATTCACCACCCTTGGCAAAGCTAGTTGATCTTTGTTTTTCTTTCTCTTCTCATCTGCTCCAGGGGACTCAGAAGAAGATCCTTGACATTGCCAATATGCTGGGCTTGTCCAACACAGTGATGCGGCTCATTGAAAAGCGAGCTTTCCAGGACAAGTACTTTATGATCGGCGGGATGCTGCTTACCTGTGTGATTATGTTCCTCGTGGTGCAGTACCTGACATGAGCCTGCCCAGCCCAGCAGCTGAACAGCGTTCCCACCGCGTGCGAGTGTGTGTGAGTGTGTGTGCATGAAAGAGAGGGGGGCTCATAGGCCACCTTTTGAAATGTGCGCCTGTCTTAACTGTGAAGACACTTGGGAGTAATTGTGATCTAGATTCAAACATGCTCTGTTTTCTGTGACATCTTGGAGGGAGAGCTAGGGCCACCAAGATGCACGGTGCTTAGGAAATGAAAGCAGTCCCTATTCTCTCTCTCTCGCTCTAACTCTCACTGGGGAAGGGAAGGAATGGCTTTGGTGGCTTTGTCCATACAGCTGAAGTGCATCCTGGGAAGGCTTCCACACTGAGCCTCGTATGCAGAACTCTCCACGTTTTCACACCCTGTCATCATCCAGCCTTTCTGGCTCTCATGCATAGGCTGGAGCAAAAACAAGAAGGAGAAGAAAGAGGCCTTCTTTTCCTGCAGCCATTATAGTAGATGGATTCACATGCTGTTGCTCCTGGCCACCTCCCCGCCCCACCCCAGATGACGTGTAGATGACTAGCTGCTAATACTCATCACCCTTCCCTGGGAACAGCTACCTAGGGGAAACGAGGCATTGAAGCTATTGCTGATAACAAGTAAGATTTTCCACATTATATTTGTTGGGTGTTTTCTCCTAAAGTGAGGCCAGTGTTATTCCCTGGGAGAATTCAGTCTTGAGACTGAAGACTGTAGTCACTGATTTTTTTCTAGTTGTTCACAGCATGGTTGGCTTTTGAGATTCAAAGACTGAACTTGGTACCTGTGCCGGGCTTTGGTGGGCCTTTGCCCCTTAGAAAGTAGCTGTGAGCAAAGGTTAGTGATTTGTCAATTACAGTCTCATCTCTGGGTTTAGCATCTCTTAATTATTTGACTGTCTTCTCCTCCTTGAAATATATTAGCACCTGCTAGCCAAGCCCCCATTCTGCCTAGCCAGTGTAGGCGGATACCACCCTGGAGGCATCCCTAGTATGTTTGTCCTTTTAACACCCTGTTTTCTGGGACCACAACCTTTTTCCTTCTCTGACTGGCCCTGGATGAAGACTGTCCCAATACCCAGTATACTGTGGGATTTATTACAAAGCCAGTCTCTGATGTGATTATATGGTAAAAGTACCAGAAGGGACCTGGTTAGTATATTTTCTCATTTATCACAGGCCTTGCCAGCCCTACCAGCTGTGGGCACAGTAGCCTTATGGCAAGACATAAAATAACCCTCAGAATTCCCCAGAGGAACTGGAGATCTGGTCAGTATTAACCCCACCTTTGATTGCCTTTCCCCACCTACTTCCTGTCTTTGTTTGTCCCTTGAACTGTCTTCTAATTTCCCTTCTTTTCTGTATGTGTTCCATTTCACCTCCCTTATTCCCCTCCCACCTGTTTCTGTAGCCATATTGGTCTCTTCAGGCACATCTGTGACATATCTCCCCTTTTGGTGAATTTTTTTACTTGGCACAGATAGTTAACATGAGTTTCCTGGGTACTAACTTCACACTTTTGGTCAGATAGGATCTCCATTGCTCCTACCCCTCTGGTCCAAACAGGGGCCCTAGATTTCCACGGAAAGAAGAATCTGTGATCCCTTCTGAAAAGGATTGAGGGCCCTGCCAGTATGAAAACAGTGGCCTGGAGGGTGCAGAGGGCTGCAGCACCTTCAAACCTAGTTCTAAGTTTGGGGTGGCAAAGTTTTAAATTTTCATCACATCAGCACCCCTGCTCTCCTAGGGCCTACCCACAGGGCTCTTGGCAGTCCATAAAATAGATTTTTGGACCACACAGACCTGGCTGTCCTGTCCCCTGGGTACCCACACTTTGGAGGAAGGTATGCAGGGAGCAGCTGAGCCATTTGGATTTAGACTCTGTGAGGCAGAAGCCATACCTCCCTGCACTGGCTGATGTGACATCTTTGTAGTGTATACCAGCGCATTTCCACACTTTACAGCGATTGTTGGCCTCGGTGAGTTTTCATGCTGCACCTTGAGAAGTAGTTTGTGGGTCTTTACCCCCTGGGGCTCAGGAACAGCAGCCAGGGTGTCTGGAGGCCCAGGGGCACTGAGACCATGTCATCATGTGACCACCTTCCTTCACACTTTCAGTGTCCTGTGAGAAACACACCTTGGTCTAACTGGGTACAACTGTCTCCACAGCCTTCAGCGTAGGGAAGGGTCCCAGGCCAGGAAAGGAGCACCCTCTAGTGGAGTCGGGGGTGAACTCTTGGGTCGAGCTGGTGCAAGGAACCCCAGTAGCCGGCCTCTGCCACCTGGTACAGGAGTTCGGTGAGCCTATTGTGGTATAACACAGGTGGGTTGTCACGAGGAACTTGGGAATATCTTTATTACACGGACATTCACTCGAGGTATGACCACTTTAAGAAGCCAAACTCAAAGACCAAGTAAGTAGAAGAGTCTTGATTTTATAGAAAACATCACTGCTGGGTTTTTGTCCTCCGTCATTTGCCCTAATGAATTTAAGTGGGTTTGATTTGCAAATTTGGATTTATACCCATTGTTTTTAAAGCACATCAGTTGAATAAAGTTGAGATTTATTTTATTTAGAAAATTACATTTTGTAAAGAAATCTGACATTCATTGTTATAACTCACGACCCCCTTCTTTCTGTTGCCATGCCAGAGAGTCTCAAACACTGCTCTGTGGCCTGCTGCAGAAGCAACTAGAAAACTTTTTAAAAATGACAGATTCTAGGGCTCTACCCCAGACCTTCTGAATTAGTACTTTTTGTTTAAGTCTCTAAGGTGATTGCGATTCTTATGTTGGAACCACCAGTCTTCTAGACAGAAGGCTTCTGTCTTAATCAAAGATGATAGCATTTGAAAGTATATGCAGAAACTAGCTCAGCATGTAAGTGTGAAGAGCAAAATTTGTCAAGTCCAAAATAGCATCTTACTTGTTTATATCCTACCTCATTGCAGAAATGATTTGAGGAGACTTATAGGAAATAACTAAAACAGGGAAATAATGAAGAAATGAGAACTAAGAACAAATCAAATCAGAGTAGGATGTCAATACAAGAAAAAGAAACTCAAATATAAGTCATAAAGACCTACAGAAATGCTCCGGGGAACCCCTTATTCGGCTTTGAGCTCTGGCAGCCACAGCAAAGGCAGAAGCATGCTCTGTTGCTGTCTGAATGTGGGGTGGGGCGACATACTTGCTTAGGGAAAAAGGCACGTCTTTAACACTGCTGGCTTGCCTGTGGCCCATACTGGAAGTCAAGCAGTTCTTTTCCTGGGTCCTTGCTAATCTCAAACCCTGGGTTAGGTTCTGTATTATCCCCATTGTGCAGACAAGGGGGCTGAGCTTTAGTGACTTTCCAAAGACCCCACGGGGAGTCCTGGAGGAGCCAGCCCAGTGCCCAACCTCGTAACCACTGCACCGAGGGGCCACCCATCCTTCCCATGAGGTGTTCTGCAGTGTGGGGGATCAAGAGGATCGAGGGACCGAGGCAGTGAAGCCTGCTGGCATCAGGCATAAAGCTATAATGTATTTGTTGCAGACAATTCAGACCTTACATGGCAAGTTCTCTGTTCTGAAATAATTTCCTAATTGAAAGGGAAGAGTATTTGCGGGAGCTTCTCAAAGTGGAGGATGAAAGCTGTACTCAGGCCTCGCCACTAGGGGGCGACGTAGCCCTCTCTGTGTCTGGTGTGCCCGGAACTCTGTGCCACAGGCCTGTGGTACTTAGGAGGAAACAACTGCAGATTTGGTTGAGTCCCTTTTAGACCGAAAGTTACCTGTTTAGCAGTGGCTCTGGGCTGTTATTGGAGCTCTCAGCATGACCACAAATGACCTCCAAACCCCCAACTTGTTCTAAATCTTCAGCACATGGATGCGTTGCAAGTAAGCATGGAAAGCACATCTCGAAGTGTGGTCATTCCGTCCCTCCTTTCCGTGTCCTTTCATGTGGCACATGGGAGGGGGGAAATGAATTGGCAAGGGGAGCAGAGGTGAGTCTGGCAGGTGCTTGTCCCCCTCAAGTGCAGTGGTTAAGTTCCCCACGCAGAACCTTTGTGAGCAGTCCCTCCCCGCCTCTTCCCTATGTCCCTCTGGCACGGGGTTCTCAACCTTGGCTGTGCATTGAGGTCCCCTGGTCTTACCTTGACCTGCTGGTGGATTGACCTGGGGTGCAGACTGGGCATTGGGAGTTGCCCAAGGGATTGTAACGCACAGGTGTGGGCCAGAACAGCTGCTCTAGCACAAGAACATCAACCCAAGGCCAGGCTGTCCCCCATGGACTTCCCTCTGGCTGCACCAGGGGAACCACTGCCCTAGACCAACTGGGTCTTGGGGTGGAAGCCTAATTTTCCTGTCTGATTTGGGAAGGAGCCAGATCCTTGACCAGTGGGAACCCCTGATTGACGCCTCTGCCTACTGAGTAAAGCGCCTTAGTGTGACAGGCCAGCCCTCGCACCATACCCTGCCTGGCGCTCCATCCTGGGCTGTTTGCCTTGTTCTTTTGCATAGCTGCACCTCTGCACTAGATGTTTCCCCCAGGGATATGCCACAGACACCCCACAATCCCATGTCACCTCCAAGAAGGCTGCCCCTCCCGGCCAATGTACCTCATGATGTGTTGCACATTTCCTGGGGAAAGATGGTGGTCGCTCCTCACTGTAGGGACCTCTGTGCATCCCGTACACACAGTAGGTGCTCAATGGCTGGGTAAACAGCCAGCAGGAGAGCACTCGAGCCCAGGCTGTGCAGGTAACAGAAATGGGTGCAATGGTCCAGCAAAGCTATTGTGACCAGGCCAGAAGGAGGCCAGAAGGTTCAAGGCCACTGATGCCATGGACCTTGTGTTTATATGCCTTCAACAACAGCAATGGCTACAGTAAAAGGAGCAGAGGCATGGGACCCCATGAGGAAAAACGTGTCCACCAGCACTGGGAAGAGAGAAGTAAAGTGACCAGCTTGTCTGGGTTTTAAAGCCGAACGTCCCGGATCCTGGTAACCCCCTCAGTCTGGAGTAAACTTGTTGGTCACCCTAGATAAGCTAGAGGCTAGATAGTCATGACTAATAAAAGGTTCGCAGGAAGAGGGGACTGTGGCCTGGGAGTCTGGCTCCCTGACTTAGCAGCTCCATTAGTGTGATCTCACCAGCCCCTCCTTCCAGATGCCTGCAAGGCGGAGGCTCAGCCAGGCCCAGGAGGGAAGTCCGCCAACGTCTGCAGAAGACAGGGATGACAGTACGAGGCGGGACGTTCATCTTCATTCAGTCCTCCAGTGCCCAGCGCCATGTTGGCTGTTTAGGGGCAAAAAGAGGAGCCGAAGGCAGCCGTGCCCTGAGCAGCTTGCAGTGACTGCAGAAGCAGAAGGCAGCAAGGAAAGCCCTGAACCTAGGATGCAGAACCCAGCCTCGAGTCCCAGCCCTGTGAGGGGCATGCGCCTTCCCCAGCCTCAGCTTTCTCCTCCGAGAACTTGGGTAACACTTGGCCATGTCCCTTCCCAGGGTGGACACAGGGCCCAAATCACCTAGTGTTCGTGGCAGGCTTCAGAGGTCTAAAGCAGTGATTCCCAGCCTTGGCTGCTCCTGGAATCACCTGGAAAGTTTAAAAACTCTTGATTCTTGGTCTTACTTGCAGAGGTTCTGAGCTACTTGGTCTGGGCGGGGCCTGGGCTTCAGGATTTAAACAATTTTTATTTTTAACTTTCCAAGGAGGCTCCTGTGCAGCCCAGGTTGAGGACCAGTGCTTGAAATGCCATCCAGGTGTGAGAGGCTCTTACTGCTACTTAGCTGGAAGGACAAGATCTATTCCTACGAAACAACAAGGCTGAGGGGCGACAGTTTAGGGCGGCTGTCAGAGCCGGGGCACCAGCCAGAAGGGCTTCCTGCGAGAGGGCAAGGTGACGGGTGGGTGCAGATACGTGCACAGGATGGTGGGAGTTGAGGGCAGGACAGCGTGGGATGGGCGAAAGCGCTAATCGGCCCTTGGCTGGTGAGGGCGACCCACAGCACCCAGACTGCTCAGAGCCCGTCTAAGAAAGGGTTGCGGCTCAGAGACCTGAGAAGCCCGAATCGGAACTGAATCTTCGGTGGGTGGTAACCCATCAGAGAGGAGCAGGCGTGGGCCGTGCGGATGGAAAGCGATTCCCCTACTTTCCCCTTTCCAGCCTGGGCGATGGGATCCGTGTTCTTTCAGCCGAGAAGACCACTTGGGCAGAGCCCAGCCTCTGGCCCCACTAAACTCCTGGCCACACCTGACTTCTGCTAAGGGTTTCTTATACCCTGAGTGGGGACCTCTGTAGGAGGGAAGAATAATCTGCCCACAGCACCTCTCCCGGTTGTTGTGAATATCACAAGATAAAACCCTGGAGATAAAACCCTAATCACTCCTGGGTGCTGTCCAAATTCCTGTTGCTATATGCATGGAGTGGGCGTCAATTTAGTGTCCATGGTGATTTCTTCCAGGAAACCGTTTCATTTCCCCCCGCTGTGGCAGAGGGCAGCCTCTCTTACCTCAGTCCAAGGGCACTGGGAGCCCCTGGAAGGCAGCCCCCAGAGCTGAATTCTAGAACGGCAGTCGTGGTCACCTCCTTGGGTGAGAAAACACCTTGGGATAAATTTTCTAAGGTCACTTGTTTGGAAGGTGCCACATTTAATTAAAGATATGAGAGGCCTGGGATATTCACTTAAGGAGAAAAATAGCTCATGCCCGGGTACTGCACACTTCCAACAGAAAAAGGCAATTTAGTAATTATGAGAGATGTCATGAGGCAGCAACTAGGTGCCAAGCAAGTGGGACGGACACCAGAGACTGGCGTTCAGAGGGCAGCGGTGTGCAGGAGGCTGCCTGGAGGGAGGACCCGCACAGGCTGGTGGGGTGGAGGGGGCTGGTCAAAGGGGAGCAGTGTTTGTGGGAGGATCCGGAAGTGTGGAAGGAAGCTGGAGAGGGGGCGATGGAGCAAGGCCAGGGGGCCCTGGCGCGAATGCAGAGGCAGGGGCTCTTAGCTGTCATCCTGGAACCAGCTGGGGAAGGATCTGAACATGTCCTGAGTTCTGTGGACCCAGGAGCCGCTGCTCAGGAAGGGGGCGGGGTGCTGGGGCTCTGGCTTGCCAGTCTCTCTCCCAGGAGTGCCCAGCAACCTAGACTCCACCCCACCCCCAACCTGGTGACACCACCGTCTGGGCAGAGGCGTGGGGGGCAGAGGCTGGCACTGCGGCATCCCCTGAGAGCCCCCCACAGCTCGTTTGCTTGATGCAGACACGCTGACAAGACTAGTGGAGCAGCTGTCAGTCTGGTGTGAGGTGTGGACAAGCTCCACTCTCCTGGGAGGACCCGACCACCAAGGACCTTGGACATGATCTTTTGAGATGCACCCAGTGTGATGGGGTGGCAGGATGGTGTTTGAGATGGGCATGGCAGACATGGCTTGGAATCCTGACTTTGCCGTTTATTAGCAGCCGAACCTTGGGCTCAATCAGCTGAACCTCGGTTTCCCGTCTGATTTATAATGAGAATAATAATAGCTATCTCATAATAATGGTTCACTTTCCTGCACTTGAGAGCTTGTCAGTCAATTTTTGCAAGGTGGCAGAAGATCTTGGGAAATTGGAGTCAAGTAGGCCCGGGTGTGAAGATCAGCTCTGCCCCTTACCTGGGGACCTTGAGCAAGTCTCATCACCTCTCCCAGCCTCTGCTTGCTTACCTTATAGAGATAAAAATGCCCGCCACACAGGGTGGCCGTGGCCAGTGCATGCTGCAGTGATGTGAGGTGCTTACTGCACAGCCCAGGACACAAGATGGTAAACGAAGTTTTGTTGTTGTGGTTGCTAATTAGCATTGCATAAGACCTGGGTCTCACCCCTTCTTATTCAGCTGGTGTGATTGTCATCAAGGATCTGATATCCCCAAAGAAAGTCCTACAAGTATTTGCCGGTTAGACTTTATTCGCTACACACTATGATATTGTGGACAAAAGATTGTGCTTGGCACCTAACTTCAACTGCCCGCTCTACTTATCTGTGCTTATTAGTACTCGCTCGCTCGTTCTCTCGCAGCCTCGGTGTCCTCACATGTGAACTGGGGTGAAGTTAAAAACGATCAAACACGTGGGTCCATGAGGTGCCCTGGGCGGCCAGTACCAGAAATCCCAATTCCAAGCGTGTGACTAATGCAGGGTACGCAGGAAGCATTTGCGGGAGAGAAACTCAAATATAAGTCATAAAGCCCTACAGCTTGAACAGTGAGAACTTGTGGATCTGGTTGATTTAGGGCTCAGTGTATCATCAAGGACTGGCTTGGGACTGCCTGGGTTCCCTGGCAGCAGTGGGACCCAGGGTTGGAGATGCAGGAAAGACTGGGGACAATGATCGACAGCTCAGTCAGTCTGGAATTGTCCCTTGCTGTAGTTCATTCAATAAATGCTGGGTACCAACTAGGCACCAGTCACAGGCTGGGCCTTGGAGCACAAATACCATTCAACAGGGCCTCACCCGCAGTAGTGATCTGTTGCTGTGTAATAAATCCCCACAAAACATAGGGGCTTACACAACAATACTCAGTTGTTACACCTCATGGTTTCCAAGGATCAGGATTGGGGACGGGGCATGGCTGGGCTAGCTTGTTTCTGCCCTGTGATGTCTGTGGCCTCAGCTGGAAGATTCCAAGGCTGGGGAGGAGAATCATCTGACAGTTCACTGGCATGTCTGGTGCTTGATGTCACTGAGCCCTGAGCTGGAGCTGTCTACGAAACACCTGCACACGGCTTCTCCATCTGCGCCGGGCTTCCTCATGGCGTGATGGCTGGGTTCCGAGGGGGAGCGTCCCAAGGGAGAGAGCCAGGTAGGATTCCTATCCTTTATACAACCAAGCCTCAGAAGTTATGGGGCATCAGTTCTGCCGTACTCCTTTGGCTGTGGCAGTCACAAGCTCCCAACCTCTTCAGTAGAAGCAGTCAGCGTCAGTCACACTCTAAGCAGAGTAGGTGGGATCGAATAAACACACAGGTGCAGCCTTCTTTGGCAAACACTATCCGCCACACTCCCCTTGAATGACGCACGGGTCTCGCTGGGAAGACATACATGAGTAGCTCACAACAGGATACACAAACTCTTGTCACTTAGGTACAAGGTGCTTAAGGGTGTGGCAGAAGTAGCATTTACCCACCCTGGGACACTGGGGGAAGCTTTTGAGCTGAATCTCAGATGAGTCAGACTGGAGCAGGTGGAGCCTGGGAGGAAGGTCTCAGCAGGGTGACAGCAGAGCAAAGGGCGTGCTCTGGGCGGGGCAGGGGGATTCTGTGGTTGGAGCTCAGCTGGGAGTTGGGCATGGGTAGGGGAAGGTAGGCTAGGGCCAGCCGCCTGAGAGCAGCTCACTATGCCCTCCCTCCGCCACTCCCTGCCCCTCTGCACATAGCAGGCACTTGGTAAATACCCACTGAAATTGGAGTTAGCAGCACGTGTGGAAGAGAGGCAGCTGTATCCCAAAGGGATGCAATGGGGCCTCCTAGAGGCACCGTGGGATGAGACAGATGAGAAGCCATGTTCATATTGTAGGAACTTGAGGTCCTTTTCCCTAGCTGTTGCCTTTCCAATATTTTTCAGTGTCTCTGAAAGAATCCGCAGGAGCTGGTGGCAGCCCCTGAGGCTCTTCTCTTTCACTTCCCTCCCCCAGCAGGATTTTTGGGTCCTTTTCCCTCCCTGCTGTTCCCCGGCCCACACTCTTTGCCCCTTGTAGGGTGCAGAGGAGGCAGCTGAGGGGGCGTGAAAGGGCGGGAGGGCAGGGATGGGGAGGAGGGGAGAGGAAAGGAGAAGGAGAGGGTGGGAGGGAAGATGCAACAGCTAAGTGTAAGCCCAGTGCCAGAGCCAAAAGCCCATACTGCAAATTGCTTCTTCCTTCACACTTGTCCCATGGAAAGGCCCAATTAAAATAGCGCCTATTGGAAATGGAAGAGTAATTGCAACAGGCAGCTTATGAAGCCCATCTCCAGGAGCATCCGGGGACAGCTGTGAGCTTCAGGAACCTCCCTGTGTGAGCTCAAGATGCCCAGAGCAGCAAGGGCCAGCAGGATGGGGCTGCCCAGCATCCGGCCTGCTAAGTGGCCTGAGAAGGGCCCGGGCTGCTCTGTGTCGGGGCACTCTGTGCCGCAGGGGGGTAGTTCAGTGGACTGAGACGTGGGACTGATGGGATCAAAACTGTCCAGTTCCCAATCCCAGAACAGAGGAAAACTGAAGCTGGAAAGGGTCTTAGGGACCTCTAAGCCTAACTTTCTGGGGGAGAGTGACCCAGCCAGTTGGTGATGACAGATCTGGAATCAGAGAGGAAGTCACCTACTCCTGGTCCAGTGTTCCCGACATTTGACCCTGCAGCCCAGGGGCAGTCTCACCATGCCACCCTGTCCAGCCCTGGTCTGTGGCCCTCTCCCCAGCTGCAGTCCCATGGCCTGGCACTGTATTGTATTCCTGCAAGGCACAGCTAACTCAGGTGGCAGGAGCCACACCAAAGGTTTTCTGGTTTTGAGGACATCTCCTCAGGCCTCTCCATTATTGGCATGAACTGGCACTCGCACTGCCAGCTTGTGACATCCTGAGGAGGAGACAGACAGAGGGGGACAGAGCCCATGAGCTTGGCTGGAACGGCAGTTTCCAGAGGTGACTGCTGGCCACCCACAGCAAAGCCCTGTGGTGGGTGGCATTCTCCCCATGGGTTTACCCATTGGGCCATGTCTCATCCACCCAGAGTCTGTTTCCATGACAACAACAAGCTCCTTACCCATCATTTTCATCCTTAAAGATTCTCACCCCAGCCGTCTGAGCCCAGGCTCCTCACCCGGCTGCCGCGCCAGCCCACGGCTCCAGATCACAGATTTTGCAGTGAATTGTCAAGCTGCCAGATAGAGCCTTCTGGGAAGTGCTTGGTAACTGGCATGGCTGTTGAAAACCACCACATAAGCACCCATTAATTGAATTAGGAACGTGCTCCCAGTGGCTTTCTTTTGCTTCCATGTTGGAGCCACCTCCCTGCTCTCCTCTGGGGCAGAGCCTTGGAGACCTTCCCCGTTCCCCTCTCCAACCTCCCAGGCCAGGACAGTGCTAACAAGGGCGGCTCCAAAGCCAGCTGACCCAAGGGAAAAAGGAAGCCTCTGGTTTTCTAGGGCCCTGGGGTACACTCAGGGAGGAAAAGCAGCCCCACACTCAGGGCCCCCTCCTCCCAGGTCCCCTGGCCATCACTGCTCCTGGCCTCTGCACATGGCTTTTGCCTCTGCCTGCTGCTCTTCTCTAAACATCACCTCTTTCACAACCCAGCTGCATATCACTCCTGCCAGGAAGTCCTCCTTGCTAAACCATTTTTCAGTGCATCCTCTCAGAGTGGCTATATTTGGTTCCTGCAACGTAACTTCATATATGTTGTATCAGGGAGAGGGGGACATTCCTGAAGCTAATTTTTTTTTCTGAAGCTATTTTTTTGGGTATGTTTTATTTCTCTACTGGGAAATTCTTGTAGTGGGCATATGTTGTTTATTTGCCCAGCATCCCCTCTTTGGACTACAAGTCCTTATCCCCTTCTGCTAGTGACAGTCTCTCTCCTGCGGAAAACCTATCCATGAGGTTCAGCTAGGGCTGCCGCCTCCAACAGGGATGTGCATCAAGCAGGCCTGGTCAATCAGAGGATGTAGTGCGCCATAGCAGCTGGTTCAGGGTGACCACATGACCATGCAGAGCCAATAAGGAGGAGGACTCTAATCAGTGGGCTATAGTGGTTGGTTCAGGGATGATCACATGCCCATGCAGAGCCAATCAGAATCTTCCCTGGAATTCCTATGGACACTGCTGGTTTCCTAAACAATACCCATTCTCCCGCTGGTTCTCACTAGCAAAACTCCAATTTTGTTGGTCTAGCAGGAAGTCCAGTTGAAGATACTTGCCTCTCCAGACTTTTGTGCAACTAGGGACTGTCATGTCACCCAATTCTGGTCAGTAGGATGTGGGCAGAAGTTTTGGGAGAGACTTCTGGGAAAGGATTTCATAAGAAACTGACTCTGCTGGTACAGCTCCTTTAGCTGTAATCCTACCTGACCACTGAGATCCAGACATCTTAGTCTGGAGGCTTTTATTCCAGCCATGTGAGAGGCTAACTGAGAATGAAGAATTCCAAGAGGAAAGCAAAGCTGAGAGAGAGACAGAGAGAGAGAGAGAGAGAGTGAGAGAGAGAGAATGCACACAAAAGAGATGAAAATATCAGTTAAGCCCCTGGATTGAGCCATGCCTGAAGCCTCAGAACTTCCCAATTTGGGCAGCTGATAAATAAATCCCTTTCCTGCTTAAGCAGGTGTGCACTGGATTTCTGTCTCTTTCAGTGAAAGAGCCCTGAATGAAAGCCCCCACAAGACCAAGACCATGTCTTTGCCTGTCTCTGCTCTCCCCTCCCAAGCTATCCTGCATAGTAAGAGGCTAGATGCAAAGCTGGTACACAATAAATACTAATTCAAATGACTGAGCCACCAAAATTCTTAATGAGAGTCAAATAAGAGTATGGAAAGACTTGACATCTGAATTAGACTCATTAAGGAATAAACTCATTAATTTTCTATGGAGATCTTAGGCCAAGCACACTTCTGAAGTGGTGCATGGCTTGGAAACCCTTCTTCTCTTCACCAAACCATTCCTCAGCACCCACCTCCTCTGGGAACCTTCCAAACCAGATCTTAACCCCATCATCCTAACTGCCTTGTGGTCACTCACTTTTGTTAACGTTTGGGTTCCGCTGCACTTAGTTCCGTGTGTCATTTTGAGCATGGCTCTTTGTGGCTCATCTGTCTCATCCACCTCCACCCCACCCCCACCAATGGACTGAAGAACTCTCTAGAACAGGAGCTGTGTCTCCACCATCAGTCTAGGAACTTCCCGAGGGCAGGACCTCTAACACCCCTATTAGACCGAGATCCAGATGCTGCATCTGCTCACATCAGACTAGGAATGGACGATCTAGAATCATCTCTCCATGCCTCAGGGAGCCTCACTGGCAAGACAAGAAAATATGGAGTCTGAACTGCAACCCTGTTGTGATGGAGAGTGGGAGGGAAAGGGTAACAGTGAGCAGTTCGCAGAAGGGTCACCTTAACCTTTCGAAAAAAACTGATTAACAGCTTATAAGATTAGTCCTGAATCAGAGTCTGTTGTCCGACAACTCTTGCAATGGTCTAACTCAGACCCTGTCCCCTCCTGTGTAGCAATGCAGAAATGTCCTGCCCACGTAGGGCTAGGATTCTGCCTTAGAAGCTTTTCTTATTTCTCTTGTTCCTCGACTGTCAAGTAACGATGAATCCCTTTGCTGGGAAGTTTGTCAAATCCAAGTAGACACCGAGGGGTCGGCCGTGTGTTTACTGTCTCGGGTTGCTGCTGGCAGTGCCAGCAGGAGAGAATGCGACCGTCTGCTGTCTTCAACACTCTGCCCTGTCCACCTCCACCCCAAGACTAAAGCCTTCTAAACAGCAGCTGCACAATGAGCAGTTGTTGAGGAAAGATGCTAATGCACACCCTTGAGGAAGGCGATGGATTCCTAAGAGAGTCAGTGAAAGCCGTGCAGAAAGGAAAAGTAGCCGGGCATTAGCAGGTGGCAGGTGTGAGGTGGGCGAGGCTGCCCGCCAGAGCAGAGTCAGAACCCCAGAGAGCAGGGAGCTCAGGTGAGAGGGGATGAGGTGTGGAGGATGCGAAGGCTGGTTTGGTGGAGATTCATGGGAGCCCCTAAATGCGGGTTGAATCTGTACTTGGTAGAAAAAGTGATGAGGAAATTGGCCAGGTCTTGGACAGGAGAGAGACATGATAAAAATAGGCTAATGATCCAGACATCGGCATGTGGGAGGATGAGCTCAGGGGAAACAGAGGCGAGGCGCTCAGCCAGGCGCTGCAGCAGGGCTGGTGTGCGTGGTGTGGCTCCGGAAATGGGAGGGACTTGAGGACCCAATGGAGCTGCTCCTCAACTTTCAGACAGGCTTTGTCTCTTGGAGAAAAGGGGATGGGAGCTCTGGCTCAGTCCCACCAAACGGCTATGGCTCCCGGAGTTGGCTGCTGCTTTGGGGGTCATTTGCTGCCAAGTGTCATTGGCTATGGGCCCCCCTACCCATAACCCATGGAGAGCAAGTCTCCCATCCTCAGCTGTGCAGGACTTGCCTTCCATCAGCAGCGACTGGCCAGGGGGTCTCAGAGGAGATGGGACGGGCTGCCAAGAAGCTTTGGCCCAGGTAAGCCCACCTGGAGGGCAAGGGAGAGAAGTGGGATCTTCAACCTCAACATTTTCCAGGCATCAGTATCGCACACCAAATAAGGAGAAAGATGGGACACATTTGCACAATAACTGAGGACAGGATCTCCATGGCAACAATTACCCAAAAATCCACTCAAGACAGTCGCAACAGCAGGAGCTGGCAAAGAAGACTCCGGGGGTGGGAGACGTGCGTGGGGGCTGAGAGAATGTCTTCCTTTTATTCTTAAGCTGAAGGAAGCGCTGACGGCAGGAACCAAGGCGTCTCTGAACCTGACTAAGCCAAGAGCCTCTGGAAGCAGGATCTGGAAGGAGCCTTAAAGATGAGCTACTTGGAAGCCTGGGTGTGGAACACCTTGAAAGAATGTGCTAGCTCAGGGCCTCGCCCCTCACCACCCACCTCTGGCAGACAGGAGTTCTCTGTGGCCGCCAGCGGTCTCCAGAGGGGTGGGGTGAGGGGTGGACCCAATTTCCTGGGAAGTCAAAGGCTCTGGGGAGTTGAGTCTGCCCAAAGACGGAGTCCAGTCCATAAAAGGCTCACACGTAACATAATTGAGAGAACTGCCTGCTCTGCCCCCAAGACTTGTCATGTGACCCCTTGGTCTCTTCTTCAGTAAAATGCATTATACAATCTACTTCAAAGAGCTGTTCCAAGGCTGAGGCTGAGGCGTTTCCTACGTTGGGTGACAGTCAGAACAAGGAACGTGATGGGAACCAAGACAGAGAGAGACACCACGAGATGGCAGGGAGGTGTGTGTTTCAGGGGATGCTTGGCAGCAGAAGTGTCATCTGCGTCCTACCAGCAGACAAACGACAGACTGACAGAGTGAGCTGAGAGGCGGACAGCAAAATGTGTAACCTCCGATTTAAAACTTTTTTAAAAGAGAAGTTTGGCTCAAAAAGGAAAAACGTTCTGCTTTCTTTTTGGAAAAACCTAAATCCAACCCTCCCCACCCCCCAAGTTTATTTCTCTTTGTCTGGTAGTGCTCAAAAGCCATTAGCTATTTTTCAGATCCTGGAGCTCAGGTTGCATTAAAATCTCCAGAGAAAGGAGAGGTTTCTCATCTTTCTTTTGGGGACTAAGAAGAAAGACAGTGTGGCTGTCTCACTAGCGCAAGGAAGGCTCTGCTGAGCCTCATTTGCATTTGGAAGTCCAGATATTTGGAAGAAAACCACCCTCAGGAGCTTACGAATATTATAAATGTTTTGTCTGTGTGATTGTCCCTCACTTTAGAGGTAGAGGACACTCAAAACTTGCCATGCCAACTACCAAGGGTAGCAGGCCCCTTGCACGGAATTATGAGGACAAGGGATTAAGCGAGAGCACTTTTCTTGAGCACTTTTCCTATTCCAAGAGTTCTCCTTTACTGTCTCACCTTCCACCCCCAAACTCTTCCCTTCCCTTTCGTCTCCCCAACCGCGGAGAGTCCTCCCATCCCTGGAGGTCCTTGGATGCCATTCTTCCCGCCCCGGAGCAGACTTTCTTCCCTCCCTTTCTGGACTGAGCAGAAAGAGAGAAATGCAGGATTGAGGCCATCTGAGGACAGCCTCTCAGGCAGGACCTCACAGGGTGGACTTCAGAGTGGCCACCACGGTCCAGTTTGGTCCTCAGCAGCAGGGTCCAGGAATTCAGTGGGGCCGGGACACCCCAAAGTGGTCAACCTCTCAGGACTGACTCATGCTGACCAAACTCAGTGGTGGGCAACCAGAATATGCCACTTCCTAAATCATATATCTGTAATGCCAAAACACCTGTATCCAAAATACATGAAGATCTCTCAAAGCTCAACAGTAAGAAAACAAGTAACTCAGCTTTAAAAAAGAAATGAATGAAGGACATTTTACTAAAGAAGATATAGGGACGGCAAATAAGGCCCTGAAAAGACACCCAACATCATCATTTATTAGGAAAATGCAAATTAAATCTACAGTGAGATACCACTACACATGCTAGAAAGGTGCATACACATAAAACGAACAAAATACAAAAACTGACAAAACCAAGTGCCAGTGAGGATGTAAAGTGACTGGCGTGCTCCTCCGTTGCTGGTGGGAATGCAGAATGGAACAGCCACTATGGAAACCAGTTTGACGGTTCCTTGTAGAGGTAAGCATATACTTCCTATATGTCTCAGCAATCTCATTTCTAGATATTTACCCGAGAGAGATGAAAACGTTTGCTCACACATACATGAAGAAATCACATGCAAATATCTAAAAATTGGATGCAACCCAAACATCCTTCTACTGGAGGTGAATAAAAATAGAAATTAAATTTTAAAAACCTGTGATGCATCCATACGATGGCGTATTACTACTCAGCAATAAAAAGGAACAAACAACTTATGCATGAAACAACATGGATACATTAAGCTGTATGTAAGAAGACAGACTAAAACGGCAACTTATCATACGATTCCATTTATTTGACATTTAGGAAAAGAAAAGCCTAAAAGTACTACTTAATAAACGAAAAAAGAACAAAAAAGAAATTTTTTTAAAAAGCCATAGGAACAGAACAGTGGTTGTCAGGGATTAAGGGCAGGAAGGAGGTTTGACGACAAAGTGTCAGCATGAGGGGGTTTTTGGGAGTAGGACTTCTGTATCTTGACTGCGTTAGTGACTACACTACGCTAAGCATGTGTCGAAACTTACAGTACTGTCCACCAAAAAGGTAAATTTTACAGTAAATTTAAAATAAAAATAAAAGATATTTATAATGACTACTTTGTAGACAGCTAAAAAAAAGAAAAACAAGATAGGAATAAAACAGTGGGACAAAAATGACTTGGTAGATGGGAGAAGTGATCAGAATTTAAAGTCCTGGTTTTGTCCAGGACAAAGGTAGAGATATTGGTTAATTTCAGACTTTTCCAACAAAGATGCTGTTAAAAATTGAAGTGTAACCACTAAAAGAACAGAAATAAAATGCGTAACTTCCAAATCAGTAGAAGGTATTTAAGAAGGAAGAAAAGACGCAAATAATAAGAGTGGCAAAAACAAACCCCTAAATATTAAATAAGATGGTAGAAATAAATCCAAATACATTGGTGACCACAATAAATGAAAACAGGTGAAACGCCAGTAAAAAGATTATATATATATATTTTTAAAATCCAGCTATATCATATGTACCTAAATATAATGGCATAGAAAACTTACAAGGTGGGAGGGAGTGGGAAGGAGAAGCTGGTGATAACTTACCTAACGGGCGCAATGAACACTATTTGGGTGACGGGCACACTTACAGCCATGGCTCAAGCATTACAAAAGCAATCCATGTAACCAAAAACATTTGTACCCCCTTAATATTTTGAAACAAAAATAAGATAAAATAAGAAAAGAAAACCTGCAGGGAACAAGTTGAAGAAAAGAGAGAAAAAGAAACTAAGCAAAAATAAAGCTGATATAGAAATGTTAATAGCCAACAAAATATGTAGCCTTTATTTAATACCAACTGTGTGCAGAGCCCTGTCCTAGGCTGCAGGGATGATATGGGGGAACCAGAAACACGATTCCTACCCTAGGGGACTATGGTTAGGGTGGTGACCGCATGATTCCAAATTATTTAGTTAACAAATATTTGTTCAATAACTGCAAATCCAACAAAAGACAATATTTCTAAAAAAGAGTTGAGGCAGTGGAGTATACTTGGAATTCCAATAATAAAAATATTTAGCGATCAATGTAGTAGTTGGTTTCCAAAGATATCCCCCAATGAACCACGCCTCCCAGTATCATGCCCTTGGTAGTCTCCTCCCACACTGAATCTGGATTGGCCTTGTGACTCATTTTAATAAATAGGATGTGGCAGAAGAGAAAATATGTTGATTCTGGGCCAAATATTAAGCCTGGAAATGTCAGCTTTTGCACTTTGGGAAGAAAGCCACCATGTATTGAATACGGCTGTGCTGCTGTCCAGACTGTGTGGAGAAGCCACACAGAGGAGATGCCGTGAGCGTGCAGGAGGGGAAAGAGGTCCAGCCGTCCCAGCTGCCCCCGTCAAGGTGCCAGACTTGCTAGTCGACCCCTAGATGGCTGCAGTTGCAGCGGACATCACATGCCGCAGAAGGACTGCCTGGCTGAGCCCACTCAACCTGCAGAATCATGAGAGACAATGAAATTATTATCATTTTAAACCAGAAAGTTGTGGGAGCAGTTAGTTTGTTATGTAGCTACAGATGACCAAAACAGTCACTTTCAATATGTGCTAGACACTGTGCTTGCATAGTTTTCATAAGTGATGTTATCTATCCTTTCAAAAATACTTAGAGATATGTATAACTAACTTCCATTTTACAAATAAAGAAACTGAGGCTTGGAAAGAATGCCACGCGGCTAATAAGGAACAGAAGGAGGGCTTGAATCAAGGGCTTCTTAATTGGCCAGGCGCGGTGGCTCACGCCTGTAATCGTAGCAGTCTGGGAGGCTGAGGCAGGAGGATCACTTGAGATCAGGAGTTGGAGACCAGCCTGAGCAAGAGCTAGACCCTGTCTCTACTAAAAATAGAAAAAATTAGCCAGGTGTGGTGGTGCACACCTGTAGTCCCAGCTACTTGGGTGGCTGAGGCAGGAGGATCACTGGAGCCCAGGCATTGGAGGTTGCAGTGAGCTACGACGACACCACTGCGCTCTAGCCTGGGCAACAGAGCAAGACTCTGTCTCAAAAAAACACACACACATACAAAAACACAAGGGCTTGTTGATTATGAACTCCACACTCCCAACCATTGCCAAGGGGAGTTGAGGGGTGAAAAACACAAGACATTTCAGGGCAAATCACGATGTCTGCGTCCCTCCTAGTATGAGCTCCCTTTAAGCTTTTCCCTCTTTGTCTTTCTCCATCCTGTGCTACTGGGGAGGGAAGTGGATTCTGGAAAGATGATTTGATAAGTAGGCAGATGATACAGTTGGGGATTTTATTATCGTTTTGATACATTTCATAACAACCACTAATCATCCTCAGTGTTCAGTTGCCATTTAAGAAAATGTAAATGCTGCATCTGTTAGCTGCCTGTCTTTTCTTCCAGACAAAAGAACACATGTTCCTGACAAGGAAGTGTGCCTTGTGTCCCCTCAGTCATCGCTAGAGAATCCTGAGCTTTGGGATGGATGGAGACTGGCTGAGTCTTTATGGGCTCTCCTTTCCCCCATATCCCAAATAAGCCTCCAGGACTCTTCTGGGGTCCGTCAGGGTTAGGGACCATGGTGGTGCCCACCTTAGTTTCACAGATGAAAAAACAGAAGTCCACAGAGGAGGTGTGGCTTCATAAAAAATCCACTGAGAGCGAGTGTCAGAATCAGACTAAGATACATCTCCATATTCCTCCTCCAGGGCTCTCTGAACTCCAAGGCCCTTCAGAGTCTCCTCTCTAGCTGAAAACAGGTTCCTAGACTTCTGGCGGAAGTAATCTGAGACCAGCAATCCCTAAGAATGCTGAGAACAGCTGGGGTCTATTGAGAATAGAGCGTGGCCTAGAAGCGCCAATAGTCAAGCGTTCAGCACCACGGACAGCTCAGCTGGCCTATTCCCAGGGAGATGAAGGGTGGGCAGGCTGGCTGTCCAGCAAGGCAAAGAGTGTCACAGGAGAGAGAAAAAAGTATTGGAAAGACCTTAGGGACCATCTAGTCTGGTATCCTCAGCTTGCATGGGAGGAGTCCCAGGACAAGAGAGAAGTGACTTGTCCAAGGTCACACAGCAAGTCAGTAGAGAGTCAGAGACGGGGGCTGGAAGCTGCTTTCTCACACCTCTTCAAGGCCCTCAGATACCTGGTCTCCATGACTTACTAGTGGCACAACCAGACCTTAAATCAAGGTTTCCAAAATTAAAATCTCCCGCCCTTGGAAATGACAAGAGAAGAAAAGAAAACAGGAGAAATCAAAGACACTGAAAGAGCACTTGGCCCTGACGGGAGTGCCTGTGATTTGGCCTCTAACTGCAAGTCCTTGACAGGCACTTCCTGCTTCCCGAGGTGATGTGGCCTTTCAGAAACAATTCAGTTACCATGGCAACCTCATTCCAAGTTTCATCTCCATGGCAATTCATTGGAGTTTTTCACCCTCCGGAATGTACACATGTGGCTGCTCATATGTGTATCCCAGACAAATGAATAGGAAATCACATTTTTAGAAGTGGAGAATCTCACTATTCAAGTCTTCAGCCAGGAGCATAACAAGGCATGTTCTAAGGTGGGCAGGGCCCGGGGCATAGTGAAAGGACCCAGAGCAGTCTTTGGGGCAGCCCCGTCTTCTCACTGCCATTGCAAAGCTCTCCTAATCTTTACAGCTCAGTGTGGTTGAGCACATCGTGAGCACAAATAGTTTCTCCTTTTCTGTGTCCTCCCTAGTGCCCTGCTCATGACAAAGCCCGAGTGTTGCCTGCGCTGGCAAGAAGTTCTGGGGCAAGGAGAGAGGAGGCTGGTCCTTCTGCCTACCACCTCCGCGGTACCCCAGGGGTGCCCTTCCTGCTTCTCTGGTCCACTGCATCCCAGTTTGGGTCACTCCTCTCACTGTTCCCACCTTTTGTGGCAAACTTTGCTTGCCAGATCTGTGGACTATGGGCACCCCCTTCAACATGAACTAATCTGCTGTCCATTTTCCAGGTAATCTTCATGGTTTCTGGTCCACCAAGGACACCCTCTGTTTCCAGCAATGCTATGGCTCTTCTTTGATATCGGTCCTGATGTTTGTAAAGATGTAGAGCTGGCTGGAGTGAGTATTTCGTCCACCTTCTTGACCGAATCCTCTCTCTCCCTATTTTTAATGTCTATAAATAACAATTTACTAATTAGCATATAATTGTCTAATGATGGGGCCGATCATTTCTTTCATCACCTTCATCATCATCATCATCAGTAGTATTGATAGTAGTAACACTATTTGATCTCTACGCAAAGCCTCTTGAAAGCAGGGCTGTGTCTTCAACAAAAGTCTGTGGTCTCCCCGCACTAAACTGTGCTGGGTGCTGCACGGTTTAGTAGACGCAGGGAAGACAGTTCTGGTCCTCAAGGGAAGCGCAGTGGGGAAGACAGACATGGACCCAGCAACCATAACACGCTGCAGAGTGAGGCGTGCGCCATGCCTGAGGGCAGTGCTGCCCCAGTGGTTTGGAGTGTGAGCTCAGAAACCAGTCTGCCTGGGTTTGGATCCCAACTCCACCACTTCCTGGCTGTGCAACCTCAGACAAGTCTCTTAACCTTGCTGGGCCTCAGTTTCCTCAAATGTAAAGTAAGAATGATGCTAGAAGCCACCGCATAGGAGAGTTAACACATGAACAGAGACTAACACGCAGAAGGGTTCGGTGAACATTAGCTGTGGTCACCTAGACATACAAAGACTGTGTGCAGGGGCTGTGTGAGAAGCGATTATAATTCTGTTTCATAGATGAGGTTGTATTTGAGCTTGACCTCAGAGGATGCGTAGTTCTCAAAGGGCAGAGGAGGGGAAGCAGAGCGGCGGGAGCGGGAGCTCCACAGGGTCTGGCTTGCAGGGTGTGGCGTGGGGGCTGGATCACACGGGTGTGGACAGGAACGCTGCGGAAGGGGCCGGCGAAGAGGTGTGGGACGTCCGCTGGGAGGGCCTGGACACCAGCTCCGCGCTGGGGCAGTTCTGCAGACAGCAGAGCCCCATCACAGGCTGCCAGGGGGAGCAATGTGATGCCACCTGTGTTCTGAGCAAACTGCCTTGGTGGCAGTGAGGGAGGGATCGGGAGAGAGGGCAGTGGGGCCCAGAGACCATTAGGGGGCTGTAGCACAGCCCAGGCAAAAATCTCAAGGGCCTATAGCCAGGGAGGTGGCCAGGGGGGAAAGACACTCTGAAGGTGGAATGTGTCCCCTCCTTGGTGAAGGAGTGAACAGAGTTAGACACGGCTTCCTGCGGGTGGCTGGGAAGGCGTCAGCGGTGATGCTCATACAGAATCAGGGCTATGGGAAGAGGACCAGCTTGGGGTGGGGGGTCTTCCTCAGCTTGGGGGCATGCGCCATGGCCCTGTGCAGACCCCGTGTGCCCCTAGTTGCTGCTCCTTCTCCGCAGCCCTCGCCCAGCCCCACAGGGCACCCTGCACAAGCCAGGCACTCAGGGAATGCCTCTGAGCAAGAAACCAGGGGGAGAGGCCTCCAGAGATGCCCCCCATCGTCCTCCACTCCAGATCCAGGCTCTCCTCTCCCTCCCCTGACAAAACAGGGCTGCGGGCTGATGCCCGCCCCCGCTGTGGGCACCCCTAAAACCCCCTCCTGTTTCGGAATCATTACGGAAAACATGGTCCCAGCCCTGCCTCTCAGCATTGCCTCCCTCTCCCGCCCCAGCAATGAACACGTGACTCATTCCCACACTCCCAGCCTGAAGCCCTGCCTGCAGTCCCTCTGGCGGGGACCCCCGGGGCACAGACCACACCCTCACAGCACTCCCAACCAGTCACCCGGCCCCTACCGTAGACAGAGGCCTGGGCCGAGCTCATCGATCATTATCTTATCAAGTCCTCTGACAAACACAGGAGGTGGCCTTTCTGGGCCCCATTTTACAGATGGGAAGAGTGGGGCTCAGATAACTTAATCAACTTGCTCTTGCACACACGGCTGGTTCTATGTCATAGTAAAGTCTGAATTTGACATTTTCCCTCTGCTGCCCCATCCCCAGCACCCCCAGCAGTGGTCACAAGGGTCCTCAGGACACAGCGGAAAGCAGGACCTGCCGAAGACTGGACTAGCAGGGCCTCTCCCTTGTGGTCGGCACCACCTGGCAGTCGCTGAACGCAGAAGGGCCTAATTCTGGGGCCCACTCGCCTCCCAGAGATTCTGGTGTAACTGGGCTGGGCGCATCCCCATGTGATTCTCATGAGCCGCCAAGGTTGGAAATCCTTGTTCTGACGGGAGACTGCCCTGAAAGCATCATTGCTGGCACCTGCCCCCACCAGGTGCCTCAGCACTGGGCTCTACATGCTGGGTGGGGCTGTGCCGTGGTCCCCATGGCTGTGCCGTGGTCCCCATGGCCACAGGCCTCCCTCTGGCCGTCCACCTCTCTGGGTCCCTTTTCCTGCTCCAAATCTTTCTCTCCACCCACCTTCCCAGGTGCCCAGAGCCTTCCTATGGTCCAAAGCTCCCCATCCCGCAAGGGGCCATTCTAGCTACCCTTCTGGAAAGGACTCAAGACCCCAAATTGACCCCACTTTGTTCCTGGTCCTCGCGCCAGAGCATGACTGGCTTTCCCCTCTACTCGGAGCAGGGCGGCTGGCTGGTTCCAGCACGAGGGCGCGTGGGGGCCCGGCTGCGAGGGCGGCAGGAAAGGAGGCAGCCACTCTTCAAATGTTGGTTCCACCACCTCCTTCCACCGCGCCTCAGTTTCCTCTATTTGGCAGTGAGAGGGCTGCACGGGCCCCCCCACGCCCACCCTGCAGAGGGGCCAGAGCTGCTTTCCGGCCCGGGAAACCCTAAACACCCACAGTACCATCGGGCTCCCGTGCTCTGGGCCACGACCAGGCTCTGTCCCGGGAGCCAGAAGCTCAGGTTAGCAGTTCTAGACGGCAATTTCCTCGTCCTGTAGTAGGGGGATGGTGCTTGGCAGATAAATGCCTTAAAAACAGAACAGATCATGGGATGAAAACTAATAGAAGAGGCTTAGTGGTGAGAAATTGGGAAGCAGCGAGCCGGCCCCCACTGTGGGGACTTCCAGGCCTGGCCTGAGTATTTGGGTTTACAGGACGCATGAGCCCCTCGTCTCCCACTGTCGGAGAGGCTCTTGCTGCCTCTCCCCACCCCGCCACTCCCTGGCGCCTGCCCTCTCTCTCTGCATCCCGCAGCCCCACCCCTGCCCCAGCCCCCCAGTGATGGGCAGTGCTGGGGGGCGGGTGGAGAGGAAACAACAGACACAGGCTGTGCAGGCAGACACGGGGTGATCAGGCCCGAGGTCCCCACTGCCTGGCTGTCACTAACCTCTGGGTTTCCGTTTCCTCCTCTGTAAAATGGGGATCGTCCTCGACAGATAGGGTTGCTGTGAGTGTTAGGTAGTGAGATAAGGTTTGTGAAGCTCGAGCCGTGGACGGAATTCAGTGAATGTTGCTTCCGCCCCACGCTGCCCCTTCCCCGTCACTTCTGAATGGTTGCAGAGTCCACCCTGGAGCCTAAAGATGCTTCCTGCAAAACGATCCCAGGACAGCAGGGGAAGAGAAGCCGGGACATGAGGACTCCGAGCGCAATTGGTTGTCAGCTAAGCTTTTCCGTCCGAGTCAGTCTGCGAGGCAGGGACAAGCACGGAAGCCACTCACTCACCCAGACAGGGACCCTGAGACCCAGGAACAGCCTAATGCCCAACAACAGGGGATCAGTTAAACAAAGCGCGATGTTTACATCAAAGAGAACCGTGTGCAATCCTTAAAATGATGGTGCCTATGGATATTACTGCTGACGTGAAACGTTATCACCATATCCTGGTGCATGGAAAGACAGTTTCACAATATATGTTCAAAACAGTACGTATGCTATAACATTTTTGGGGGAATCTCATTTTAACTCTATAATCCCTAAAAATATGAAAAGATATATGCCAAAGGATTAATAGTGATTCTTTCTAGGCTGTAGAATCATGGCTACTTTTTGCCTATACTTTTCTTTCTTTTGTTGCTGTACATGTAATGATTACTCATGTAATAAATTTAAAAGGAAAAACATAAGGATGAACTCCATGGTTTCTGCAGTCTCTCCTGAGCTGCCGTTCAAGGGCCTGGCACGGCCCAGCTCTCCCCAGCGCTGGGGTGGGGGCTGTGTGATTCTGCTTCTCACACTGGCCCGGCCTAACTAAGTCCTTTGCTGACCTTGAACCTCGCGCAGACCCTGGCAAAGATGCATGTGGACATTAAAACATTTATTCACTTCACTCACTGAGTTATCAAGAGCTTTTCATACACTTTCTCATTTAAACTTTCCAACGGCCCGGAGAGGTCAGTTAGAGTACACCACTTTACAGACCAAGAAACTGTGACTTTAAGAGGGTAAGTGACTTTCTCCAATGGCTAGAAAGGGTGGGAGTGAGGTCCTGAGCCCAGGCCTGCCTGAATCAAAGGGTGTCCTTAGGCCCCAAGCTCTGCTGCCCGGCACACACCTGCCCAGGTCCCCATTCGCTCGTGGGGTGCATGTTTTCGTTCCGTGTGCCAGGCCACACCTGTTGGTTCACCTCTCCCCCTCCAGCTGAGGGTAAAGCTCTAGAAGTAGAGAGAAGGGCAGGACCCAGGACCTGGCTTTGAGGAACAGTCACCCCTACAGCAGGGCCTGGAGCTGGTGGGGTGGGCAGAGGGCACAGTCCCCAGGAGGGAGGGGAGGGACCACCCAAGACAGGTAATTGCTTTTTGGTCAAAGCCCAACCATAATCACCCTCGATGTTGCTACTTCACTTCTTTGTTTTCCTGCAGACACCCAGAGCTGACAGATGGCCGTGAGCATGCAGGACCCCGGGCTGGGGCAGGAGGGGAGACCACGCTGCCTGCTGGGCCTCCTGCTTTGCTGCTTCTGCCATCTGCTGCCTCCTCGCCTCCCTCCCCTCTCTGGCCTTCTCCCTCCACCCCATCTTCTCTCTGCTCTCCCTCCACATTCCCCCTCTCTCCCCCGTCCTTCTCCCCCATCCTCCTCTCTCTTCTTTCTTGCTTTCTGGTCCAGCTACAATGGGAAGATGTCTCTGCGAGGAGCCCTGGCTCTTGGCCGAGACGGAAGGAGACCCTGGGACAGGAAAGGGCCCCAGCGAGAGGGCGAGGGTTGCACGCAGCGTCTCTGGAGCCTTTGTTGAACTTCAGCTTTGGAGCGTGAGATGGAGCCCGTGTCTGTCAGCCTCCCACAGCCTGGCCCAGCTCAGCAGGGAACCAGCAATCTGTGCAGTGTGACCGTCGGTGACAGGTGTTGGCCTCTGCCCATCTGGCTGCATCACTGTCAACATCCAGGTTCCATGTCCTGGGCTTCCTGCCCAGGCCTTTCCCTGCAAAACAAGCCCCAGGGGAAACCCAGGCAGGCTGCTGGCCTGCAAGGCCCCACCGAACCCCATATCCCATGGTGCTGGCCACCCAAAAAGAAATAGCTGAGGCACAAAGGATGGCACCACTAAATCTCCCGTGGGGACAATTGTCTCCTTAGTCATGTTATTAGCATCTTGAGGGCAGAGACCAAGTTGCCTTCATCTTAAGAACCTCCTGAGCACCCAGCACTGGGAGAGTCACATAGGACACGACTAATAAATACTGGCACTGGCTGGCACCTTAGTAAGACTGGTTTGCATGTCACCTCTGTCATGAGCTGAGCGTATGACCTTGGGCCCATTACCTAACCACAAAACCAAAAGACAATCTTATAAGAGCCGGCTTGCAGACTCTGTTGCATTTTCGTCGTTGAAAATTGCTGAAATCTAATGTCCCCGTGCATCGAACTCTCCCTATCCGTGGACTGGAGCGCACCTACCGCAGAATCTCAAGTGTAGGTAACAGAGCAACTACCGCAAGGGGAAGCAGACGCTGCCTGGGGACACTCCCCCAGCCGACATCTCGGAGGCCTGGACACCTGCCGCCTGCCAAGCTGGGGTCGGGTGTTCTGGACACTGCACGTGCCTGGCGTGATCTTTGAACAAGAGAGGATCATGAGTTGCACTCAAGGGAGGCTACTCAGAAGCCCCACCAAAGTCCTTTGTATCAAATGTCTGGGTGTGTGCACGTGTGCATGCACACGCACACGTATACTCGTTCCCCAAAAGTGGAACACTGGATGTGGACGAGTTTTGTCTGTACCCACCACTTTTCACGCTTCATTCTTTCCCTCTGAAACCGCTGCTAATGCTCGAGGCTGCTTTGAATCTGCCGCTGAGTTGGGGTCTGGGGAGGGCGACTCCCTGCAGCCACAGCCGTGCACCCCTGTGTGTGTGCGTGGCTTGGACAAGCAAGTGGGAAAACAAGTGGATATGGTGATGTCCTCCTCCTCCTTCTCCTCCTGTCCCCTGTCCCAGGGGAATCTTGCCAGTAAGGGCACATCTGACCCCAAAAATACCATCCCTGACTCAGGGGACAGGACGTGGGAGTTTGACCTAGCCCCTGAGACACATGGAACCAGCTACCCCGACTCCATGGCTAGGGGCCCTGGAGAGTAAAGCACAGGACTTCTGGGACTGCAGGCCAGGGCTGGACTCCAGCTCTGCCATCCCCTTGCCCCCCAGTGCCTGGCACAGGGCCCAGGCCACAGGGAATTTGCAATAGACACTGATGGAATGAATGAGCCTGGGGCACGTCCAGTGAACTGAACCTTAGTTTTCTCTCCTTAAAACAGGACACTAGGAGAACGTCTGCTGCTCTTGCTCACCTCGGTTGTGGGGAGCAAAGGAGATCGTGTAAAGACGGCAGGCACACAGCTGGGGTTTGGATCCTGCTCTGCCCCTTCCTAGCTGCGTCACCTCGGGCAACCTCACTGAGCCTCACTTTCCTCAGCCGTAAACTGGGAGTAGTAATGAAACCTTCTGCATAAGGGTGGGAGCTCAGGGCTTGGCACATTAGGCATTTGACACTGTTTTCATCATGCTCACGAAAGTGCTTTGAAATCTGCATATGCTTCGCACATACGAATTACTATTTTTTTGTCTGGGGATCTCATATCAGAGAACCAATTATATTGAAGTGGGAAAGAGTTCATACAATAAACAAACTAACAATAATCATAATTGTCACTATGGCCCTGTGCCGGCTATTTTACACACCTCATGTCATGGGAGCTCTGGGTCTTATTGCTCCCATTTTGTAAATGAGGAAACTGAGGCACAGAGAGGTTGCGCTACTTCCCCAAAGTCACAGAGCTAGAAGCAGGGCAGCCAGGATTTTGAAGACCGGGACCCCAGGCCTTCTCTCTTGTGAATCCAAGGCCTTCTGGGATTTGGCCCGTGCATCCTGGGAAGAGCTCTCGATACCCAGGGGTACGGTGCAGGGTGGGCTTTCGAGAACCAGCCCACTTCTTGCTCCACCCTCGTGGTTCCGGATTCTGATCCAGTCTGGCCCTTCCCTGGAGCAGTGCTCCTCATTGGCTCCCATCTTACATAACTCGGTGTTCCTGCCCCCGTCCCCGAGGTTTATATAAGGCAGCTCAGTAAACACCCAGAGGCCTCCAGGGCTCGGGGAGAACTAAGATGGGCTACAGATGTGGACTTTCACCCTCACCCCTTCCCAGAACCCCACCCCCATGCGCCGTTTTCCTCCCTGAAGCCTGAGCCTGCCTTTGCGTGAGCCTGCACGCGTGGGCACACCCTCACGCCCACGTGCCCGTGTGCAGTCGTGTACACCACGGCACGGGGACCCAAAATCGCCTGTCAGTACACAGACATGTCTTCGCTGCCCCCCACTTTTTCTAAATAGTGAGAAAATCATGCAAAGCTTCCCCACTAAGGCTTTCCTTTTTAGCAAATTCAGGAAATTTAACTCTTGACTTACTCTCCTCTTGCCCCAGTCACATTTTGTAGCAGACCCATTTTATTGGAGGAAAATTCTTGGGGCGTTTGCTCTAACTTGACCAGGCAGAAAAGTGTCAAAGCCTGTGCTCCTTCTGACACCTCTGTTTCCGGTCCTTTGGGGTTTTGCTGTGTGAGCGGCCCAGGCTGCAGACACCTGTGCTACCTTCGTACACATGCCAGATGTCCAGGGTGACTGAAGCATTAAAGGCTGCTGTCCCCATGTCAGGCTGGGCCACCTGCAAGTCGCACCAGACCACGAATAGAACGTTCGCCACATTGGGGGTTTCGCCCCATTAGACACTTTACAAGGAGTCTCTGGCCTCTGACCTCTCTGGCCAGGCCTGTCCAACTGAATAAATCCTCCCAGGTCTGAGATGAGGGCGGCAGGGTGGGCAGGAAGGGGACTCGTCTTGATAATGATGATTGTGGCTACACCGGAGAGCTCAGGAGCCAGGAAGACTCCGGATCCTTCATAGCTGGTGACCATCTGTGCTTTTGAGATACGCCCCCTGCCAACTCCCTCCCTAATGGAACCAGTGCCAAAGACAGGAGACAGGGTTCGCTTTGCTTCTGTTCCCAAAGCCAGCTAAGGACTCAGCCATCTTCTTCCTCATTCTCCCTCACTTGCACCCATGGCGAAAGAGAGAAGAGAGGGAGAATCTATTAGCATGCCCCCTCCCCCAGTCTGCCAAGTGGCCTTGGCACTAAGGGCTAGGGTGGAGGCAGAGGCCACGAAGCCCAGCCTTCTCTCCCTGGGCGCCCCCCAGCTCCAGCTCTCTGGCAGACCGGACACTTGCAGACAGAATAACAACCCCCTTCCCCTTGAAAGGGGAGTGCCAAGGTTCCGCCTGCTTCACACTGCTCTGAGAGAAGTTAGCACCTGCAGGAAGCCTGGTTTCTGGGCAGCCGGGAGCATCTCATAACGGGAGGTTCCGAGACCCCTGAAGACACTGCATTTGGAGGCCATTTTCTCCCTCTAAACGTCCTGAGTCGTCCTCACCGCGGAGAACCGCCCGCGCTCCCGGATGCAACCAAGGGGTTTCTTCCCACTCTACTTGCCTATCCTGTATGAGGGTGGGCTCCAAACAAGCCCTTGGATGGGGATTTTGGCCTCATAATTAGATATTTAACTGGATCTAGTTTTTCCCCCCTACCAAATTGAATTTCACTTGTTCACTATCCTGATCTAATTGTACTGTTTTCCCCCTTTTGGACTCAACTCACTGATTTTGTTTCATCTCACAGAAGAGTCAAATTTCCGATGGTTTAATTAATCTCTCTAGCTGTCTGGCTGCCCCACAGGACCTGCCTCCTCCGCAGTCGGCGTAGACAACAGTTCCTTTTCCATTTCTGAGCCCAGCCCCAGGATCCCCGACCTGCCGTATGGCTCCCCAGCCAGGCGTCCTACGCAGGTGCTGGTTTCTTCTCCATGGGCTCAAAGTGCCCGCCACTAGGGGACACGCGACTCCTCCCTCCGCCCCCGCCAACACACACCCTAACACACCCGCGCGCGCACACACACACACACACACACACACACAGGCGCGCGCGCGGGTGGAAAGTCTCCAAAGCCCTCCGGTTGCAGTTTTATTACAAGATTTCTTTTGAATTGCAAAATCAGGAGAAACGAGACGAGAGACGGATTCTCCAGATCGTCAACCACACTTCCCCCACCCTGCTTGGAACCCGCCCCACACCACCCCCACTAACAGACACAAAACTCCCATGCTAGCGACCTCAGCCCCAAATGGCCTCGCACTCACTCCCACTGCCCTGAACTTTTTTTTTTTTTTAATAAATCTGGTTAAGAACCCTCATCCCCCAACCTCCCACCTTCCAACGCTGAAGCGCACACAGGACCGAGCCCGGCGTGGAAGTCCCTTCCCGCGCCGTCGCCGCAAGTCCCGCTGCGTCCCCAGGCCCAGGCGCCCAGAGGCACGTCGCTGCCCCTTGAGCTACCTGCCCGGAGGCGGCGGCAGAGCTCACAGAGGGGGACGAGGGTCCTGGTCTCTCTGGTCCTTCTCCTTGCGGCAGCGGCGCTGGCGGGAACGGGCCGGGGTGGCGTTCAATACAGCCCCAGGATGGCGGCGCCTACGTCCTTGGAGGGCCGGCGCTCCTGCATCAGAAAGTTGATCATGCTCTCTGACTTGATGAGCAGGTTACAGCCCAGGAAGAAAACGCCGAAGATCACGGTGAGCGACAGCACGCAGAGCACGGCGATCTGCGCCACGCGCGACACCCACAGGCTGCGCTCGTCGGGCGCCAGCCCCGCGGGGATCCCGTCGCTGGCAGCCAACGGTGCGCCCCCGGGGCAGCAGCCCAGCCACGTGCCCAGCCCGTGGCTGCGGTTCCCCAAGGCGGCCCCGGCGCTGCCGCCCACGCCGCCCTCCTCCACCAAGCCGCTGTGGTTCAGGAAGGTCGCGTTCATCGCGGCGCGGCGCCCAGGGTCTCGGCGCGCAGTCCGCGGCGCACTGGAGCTCGCTGGCGTCCGCGCTCTTGGGGACGCTTCGGGCCGTCCGAGGGACTCAAGCGCGGGAAGGGGAGGAAGGCGGGAGGCTGCCCGGGAGCTGGCACTCTCGGGCCGCCTACCCTGGGCGCCCGGCGGGAAGCGGCGGCCCAGAGGAGCAACAGGAGGCGCGGGAGCTGCAGCCGGAGAGCCGAGCGCGCGTCGCAGTTGCAGCCGAGTTCCTCGCCCGCCCCGCCGCCCCTCCCCTAGCAACCGCCCGGCCCCGCCCCGCCGGGCCCCGCGGCGCCCCCAGGGGCGGGAGTCCCGCCCGCGGCGCAGCCTCCCCGGCGTCCCAGGGCAGAGGGGTCTGGAGACTGGGGCAAGCCCGTGACTTCCAGCCGGCGAAGCTCTACCCCCTCCCGGTATCCGCTCTCTGTTCTGGGCTAGAAAATCTCCCAAAGGTGCCCATTCCGGGATCTGGTGCTCTTAGCAGTCCAGTTCTTGCAGAAGTCTGCCGTAAATCTCTGCTCTGCTCTGTATCTGAGCCCTAGTAAACCTTCCTAGCCAGCGGAGGGGTGGCCGCCTTGGCCGCTCCACTGGCCGGTGGCCCTGGGTCGCCCCGGCCGTCCTGCCTCCCAGCTTTTCCTGGGCTAGCGGCTGTCTGCCTCCTTCCCTGCATCCCACTTGCAACCTGGCCCGATTTATTTATCTTATAAATTAAAAAATAAATTATTGTTTTTTTCCCCTTTAGTTTTTATGAAAACATGGTCATTGTAGCTAGTTAGAAAATATGGATTAGAAAAATGAAAAAAAAAAATCTACAACCTCACAATCCTACCACCCGGAGAGTGTGGATGTTACCACCTTGGAACAAACTCTTCCAGACCTTTTTCTGTTTGTGCGTCTCTCTATGTATATATTAATATTAGAAATGAGAATACACTGTTCATACCTAGTGTTTTGTACGTGTCGTTTTGTAACCTTTTGTAGTTTAACGGTGTGTCTTTCCCAGTGACAGGCCTCTACAACCGTGACTCCGAATTGCATGGAAGGTTTGTTAAAACCCAGATTGCTGGGCCCCACCCAGAGTTTCTGAATCAGTAGGTGTGGGGTGGAGGGCCCCAGAATGTGCATTTCTAACAATTCCCTGGTGATCTCAAAATACTAATCTACATCATTCTTGGTGAAGGAATGGTGTTATTTTACCAAGGTTTCTGGTTTTGGATACCTGAATCATTTCTTTTTCCTTTTTTTTTTTTTTTTTGCACCAGAACAATATTACCGTAAAGAGCCTTCCAACAAAGTCTTTGTTCAGAAGCTTTGATTTTTTATTTAGATTCTATTTTGAAAAATGAACCAGCAGAATCACAAAGTACATCCTCCAAAACGCCCTCGAGAAATGCACCAGTTTATGCTCCCGCCCTGTGGGGAAGGAGGGTGCCACCCTCATCCTTGTTATTGTCATTATTTTAAAATCTTTGCCTCAATTTGTGGGTGGGGTGTGGTTTCTCACCCCTGTGTTAATTTTCATTCTCTGCTTGTGGCAGAAAGTAAGGAAAGCACTTAGTCTCTGCCTCCAGCAAGAAGTGGCGGCTGGAGACTTGAATTCAGTGGTGGTAGAGAAGGTTGCAGGGAAGGTCTCAGAGAAGGGACATGGAAAGGCCTGGAAAATTGGCATGAGGGGATTCAGGATGCCCCCAGCACATGAGCGGGTCAGAGCTCCTACCCCCTGCTGTGATTTGAACGTGTCCCCAAAGTTCATATGTTGAAACCTGATGCCCAATGTCGTGGTGTTCGGGGAGGGGCACTGCCCTCAAGAGGGGATCAAGGCCGTTGTCTCGGGAGTGCGTTCCCTATAAAAGGACAGGTTTGGCCCCTTCTTGCTCTCTCCCGCTCTCTTGCCTTTCTGCCATGCGATGCCCTCTGCCACATCACGATGCAGAAAAAAGGCCTTTACCAGGTGCTGGCTGCTCCATCTTGGACTTTGCAGCCCCCAGGACTGTGAGAAATAAACTTCTATTATTTCTAAATTACCCATTTTCAGGTATTCTATTATAGTGGCACAAAACAGACTAAGACACCAGCCCCCCCCACATGCATATATTCAATATCAGAACAGTAATTCATGTGCGTCCTGGTGAGCTATAAAAATTCTCATTTTAAAGATGAAGGAATAGACACAGGGAGAGATGTACACACACGCACACACACCGAGATTGGGAAACAACCTGGCTCATCTTCCTCAGTCCTGGCAAAGCTGGCCTGGCACAAGGGCACTCAGTTTTCTGCACAGGAGTCTCCCTACTCTGACCTTCCCCTAGAGCCGGGATAGAACTGGGAGGCGGCAGGTAGCTGGTCTGAACATTTTGTCTTCTGCTTCGAGCCAGCTGGATTTCTTTAGAGAAATGCTCGGATGTGTTCTTTGCCCATCCTTCTCCTGACACCAGCTCCGGACCTTTGATGAGCCCTGGGCTTGGAGCCCAGACTGGACTCCATGCAGCTGGAGTCCGGCTGCCCGCTGCAAAGGAAGGGCTGGGAGTGAACAAGAGGGCAGGAAGGGGCCTGCCCGCGGCGGGAGGCTCTGAGAGGTGGATTGGATGGCCGGCCTTTGCTTTGCTAAGCACCTACTACGTGCTCCGTGCCTTAAATACATTACCTCGTTGAACTCTCATGCCAGCCTTGGGGTTCAGCCAGACTGTCCCCTTGACACGAGGAAACAGAGGCTCTCAGTGTTTAAGTGACTCACTCAAGACCTTACAGCTAGTTAAGCATCGGAGGCAGAATCTGAGCGCAGATCTGTCCTGTTCCAAAGCTTCGCCCTTAATTATTCCTGTCCCCTTTTCTTCCGTCTTCTCTGAGCTGGTTTCTTTGGATACCTGGGGTGGGAAGGGGCGGGGGGGAGAAGAAGATGTTGTCTTTGACCTGGGAGCAGGAAGGGAGAGAGGACTTGGGCTCCTGGAAATAAGCAAAGACCACCCAGACGAGAGCAAGCAAAGGCATTTATTCAGAGACTGCTACAGCAAGGCCGCCAGCCATGTCACTCAGAGATCGCTATGGCAAGGCCGTCGGCCACTGTCACTTCGCAGAGACTCACGGGCAGGCAGAGGAGTGGGAAAAAGCTTCACAGGGGAAAGGAGGAGTCAGGTCTGCCCTGACTGGGGCTGCTGGTCCCGGGGGCGCTGTAGGTGGGCTGACTAGAAGAGCAGCGACCTGTGATTGGTCAGGAGAGCGTAGTTGGCTTTCTCCAGTTTGTCCTGCATTGCAATGGGGACAAAATTAGGGAAGCTGTCAGTTATGATCAAGTCCTGGCCATTCGGGGCCGACTGCTCCAGGGGTTGTTTTGGCTTCCTGGGCTGTTGCTGCAGGTTTGGGGTCAGAGTTCTGTTTTGATCCATGTCCATTGTCCGCTTGCCTATTCGGTCTGTCACACTCCTTCATGTGGGCCCCGCAGGCCGCTCCCTGCCCAGCGCCTCCTCTTTCTGACTCTCCCGTCTGCCCTCGCTGGAGCCTCTGGTCCTGGCAAGTTTGGTTGCAGTTTGACGCGTATTAACTCTTAATTCTTACAATGACGCCGAAAGGCAAGTCGTTAGTTATTTATTGCTGCATCGCACACGCCCCCGCATCGAGCAGACCTTGATGATCCCACGCAGTTTCTGCGGCCAGGAATCCAGAAGGAGCTAGTTGGTGGCTGTGGCTCTGGGTTATCATGAGGCTGCAGTCAAGGCGTTGGCAGGGCCACAGCCGTCAGAAGGCCTGACGGGGGAGGCAGGGCTGGCTTCCAAGGTGACTTGCTCACACAGCTGTTGGCAGAGGCCTCAGTTCCTCGTTGGCTATTGGCAGGGGGCACCTCAGTTCCTTACCGTCGGACTGTCCACAGGGCTGCTCAAGTGTCCTCATGACTGCAGCTGGCGTGCCTGCGAGCCGCCGTCGAAGAAGGTGCCAGAAGGTGAGCAACTGGTGGAAGGGAAAAGGACAGAAGAGTGAGGTTCCGGAGTGAAACGTGTTTGCTGTCGTTATCATTTAATCTTCACAGCAAGCCTTGTAGAAAGAAATCATTAGCCCGTTTGCCAGATGAGAAAATAGAGGCTCAGAAAAGAGACATATCTTGCCCCAGGTTGCAGAGCTGGTAACCAGCACAGCCAGGATTTAAGTCCTTGGCTGTTTTATAACCAAGCTCAAATTCTTGGCATTTGTTTGGGGGGTTGGGGAGTCACTGCATTGTTAAGGAAAGACCCTCCAGCCCCCAGGGCTTGGGAGGGACCTCAGGCCTCTGAGGAGGAGGCTGTCAACTGCTGCCCCCGCCCGCTCCAGAGACAGGGAAGCCAGTGTCTCTGGGCCCAGCTGCCACCCGTAAGTGACTATTTTTACCCTCCACCTCAGGGACAAGTCTGCAACTCCCGGCTCTGGAAGGGCCATCTGGGCAGTCTGGCTGCCCCAGGAAGAGCCACCACCCAGAGGCTTTGTGCCCTGCTGTCCCCGCAACTGTTTCCAGATGAACCTTGAGCCCTCTGGCGCGCCCTGGCCATGGGAGGCAGCAGGAAGCCCCCTCCTCCAGATGCCGAGGTTAATAAACCTCCCTCATTAGGACCACTTGCAGGATAGACCTATCGGACCAAAAATGCCTAAATCTGGAGATATTTTAAATGGCTCACATTTTAAACAAGGTTCATAAAGTGTTCCTTGCATGAGTCATTTTAATGAAGAGATAAGAATGATTTTATTTGCATATTCAATTGTCCCCCTCTCAGAAAAATGTAAAAATTGTGTGGCAGTGCACTTCCGGGAGGCCCAAGAGCCCTTGAACATCATTTATTTTCTGAAGTGGTTTCAAACAACCCTCCTCGCTCCCTGTTTACACTATTCATTGGTTTGGCAAACTCGTCCTGGAACGGGCAAAGGTCGCCTTCTGCCCATGCGCCCAGTTCCGATCCACATGATCTCACGTTTCGAATTGGTGGTGGGGAAGCTAATGACATTTTAGTGCATCTGGTACAGAATTAAAATAAACCCAGATTGCTCCGTTCAGCCTTTGCCCCCTATGAGACTTCAGGGTTGGCCCCTGCTCTGTCTACCCGCCAGGGAGACAGAGGGAGGCCCCCCAGGCAGTTCAGGCCAGGGTGGCTTTAGGAAATGTGTGGGGGTGGGGGGTGGGGGAGGTCTCTGTAGCAGAAAGGGAACAGTGTGTAGACACCACACAGTGGAGAGCTGTCACGGGGTGGCAGGTATCGTGGAACTTCACACCCCAAGAGAATACCTGGATTTTGGGACCTGGGATCTATTCCTGCCTCTGCCCCTAATTGGCTGTGTGTGACTTTGGACACATCAACCATTCTCTGTGGGCTCCGATTGACACATCCATTAACCAGGGGAGCTTGATCAGAAAATCTTCAACACGACGTTATTTACAAAAACAGGTGGCGGCCTGATGGGCCATCATCTGCCTTCCCCTGCTCTAGGCTTTCTGTGGGCTGCAGAGAGCATGGGGCCCAAGCACTGTGCCTGATCTGCCCCTAGAGATCTGCCTGGGCCTCTGAGTCCTCATGTTGAAGATGAGGAGGTTGGTCAACATCTGCATTCCCCAAACTGTGCTCTCTGGATCCGCAGTTTTGTGAGATGACAGAAGAGACGCTGACCTAAACAGGTTTTCTTTGCTGCAGGACTTCTCAGGACCTTTAGTATGTGGGTGTGCATTGTGAATTTCCCAGGGGGGTGCAGGATGCAGCATTTGGCAATGAGAAACATTTTTGCTAACACCAACTAATATTCTGTGCCACTATGTACCACACAGCATGGTTTGGGAAATGCTCTGTGGCCTCCCTCAGCCTCAGTTTCCTTCCCTGAAGAAAGGGGATGATGATGGCACCTGCCTCCTAGAGTTGCTGGTAGGTTAAATGAGGTAATGCCTGAAAACGAGCCTGGCTCAGTGCCTGGCACAGAGTAAGTGTTCAATAAATGCTAGGAGCTATTATTTATAATAAGGTGCTTCCTTTCCAGCTCTGACATTCTGTGCTTCCAACTGCAGCATGTAATTAAACGCTAAAGCATCTGGCTTCCCGAGTAGAAAGAACGAGGCTGGAGGAAGGAAAAAGGAAGAGAAAGATCCTTCTGGGTTGCCCATTTGTGCACCAGCCTCACTGCCAGCCGTCACAACAGGGGGACGCAGCAAGATGCCAACTCCTAATGACAGGGCTCGGGTGAGTTGGTGGTTCCCTGTTTAGCTCAGACACTGTGGAGAGTATCTGCGACTGCAGAGAAGCGAGAGGCAAAACCAGGGCTGCTTGTGGTCAAGCAGTAGAACCTCACTGCATCCCGCTACCCTTTCCCACCATCCTGGACACGGTGATCCTGGCCACCTTCGAGCATGTGTGACATGCTGGGGGGACAGTGACAGGGAGAGCCAAGTTGGAAAAGGTAAGTAGGACAGCTCACAAGAAGGGCAGGAAGGGCAACCCCACAGAGGAACAGCATTTGCAGTGGCTCAGAGGAGCGCACGACTCTATTTGCAGGGGACCAGGCGTGGGCAGGCGGTGGGGCAGAGTGTCGGACAAGGACCCTGAAGAGGTGGCTGGGCACCAGGACACTCAGGACTTTATCCAAGTTGGAGGGGAGGCACACGGTCAGTCTGGCATTTACATTTCCCCGGATAAAAAAGAAAACAACATTTTTTTCAAATTTTTCCATTTATATGAAATATCCATGGAGACAGAACATAGATTGGTGGTTGCCGGGGGCTGGGGAGCAACTGCTTCATAGGTACGAGGTTTCCTTTTGGAGTGATGGAATGTTCTGGAACTAGGCAGAAGTGGTGGCTGTACAACATTCTGAATGTACTAATTGCCAATAAATTAACCACTTTAAAATGGTTAATTTCATGTTATGTGAATTTGATCTCAATTTTTACAAAGGTAGTGATGAAGGTGAACTAAGGCGAGGAGAGCGGCGCTGGGGAGGGGTGGGAGATTCCGGAGGCCCCGGACCTGGGGGCCAGTGTGCCAGTTTCTGGCCCTCACTGGGAGGGGACACATGGCGGGAATGGTCGGGTGAGGGTGGGGCTGGGGGCTCAGGGCTGAGCACACAGGTCTGGAGAAGAGAAGAATATTCAGTGACACAGAAAGGTGGTCACTATATATTATGAAGTGATAAAAATGCAGATTCTCGAACAATGTGTCCGATGTGACTCCTTTTGGTCAATTTCTGCACTCACACACTCGCATACAGGCTCTCCTGCAAGACAACATACGCCGAAACATTGGCAGTGGTCATCTCTGTAGAGTGGGACTATGAGAGATTTTGATTTTTTTTTCACTTATCTGTATTTTCTAGATGTTCTACAATGAACATTATATTAATATCTTGTAATATGTACAAAACGGTTCAAGTGCCAAAAGCATCACGGAGGGCTGCTCTCTGTCTGACACCACAGCAAGGTTTCTTCCACGCTGGGACATGAGCTTCCAATGGTGGGAGGAAAACTAAAGGGAGAATAAACACGATACAAAAAAATAAATAAAAATAAAGTGTTTACCCATGGGTGAGACACCTTTTGCCCTGGCAAACCAAACCGCATGTACCTTAAGGCTTAACCAAAGCTGCTGGGCATGCCTGTCCACTGAGACATGGGCTTTACCCGAGCAGTGATGTGGGCAACAGGGAGAAATCTCTGTGTCACTACTGAGCAACTTTCCACTGCCTCACATATTTGGGGCACCCCCACCCACACTCAGATGGTTACAGAAATAAGCAGATCCAGCCTTCCCCCAAGCCCTCACAACTCGTACCCTCTGGGGCCATTTTCGCTTACCTTAGTCACGTGGCCCAGGACACTCTTCCTGTTTGTATTACTCAGACACGGATAGGGCCCCGATGTGGGGACACTGCCTATTCCCTAAGGCACACGTGATTTTGTCATCCCCCAACCACCCATGAGAAACACCAGCCAGAGTCTTGATTTTTGTAAACTTCAGGTCACTTGTCAGGACCCTGACTTTGGTTTGCTCCATCAAAAATTACATCTTGACTAAATTTCCCCAGCCTCCAATGCTTCGGACTGCCCTTCCTTCCCTCCCAAGTCAGTTTTCCGGGGGACGTCCACAGCAAGACACTAATTCCCTGGTGGGCCCGACTTAGGAAACATCCTGTCGCATCCTTTGGCACACAACCAAGGCAGCATTGCACTCAGCCAGGGGTGGGGATCCCCAATCTTGGAAGAGATCAATTCTTCCTTTGCTCACCCCTTAATCGATCCCTTACTCAGAGGCACTTTAGCAGCCCAGGGAGCCAAATGGCATGGCATCAAATTCCAGGGAAGAGGACTTCATACCACCGGTGAATCAGCTCCTGTCCTGTTAGCCAAAATTGAGGTCGCAGCCCAACTCCCTCCAGAGCGGGGGATATATTGGGTGTGCAGTACCTGTTTGAGTCAATGATATTTGGGGGTTTCCATTCTTCTTAACCCAACTCAATCCTACCTGACACATGCAGTTTCTGACTTGGTCCTTGGGCTCAAGTTCCTGCCTTGGTCACCTGCCCAGTGTGAGGATAAGGGCCCTGGCTTGCTCCATCCTGTGACTGGAGCTCTGCCCTGCCCCCGCTCAGTGGCTGGACCCTGCCGCCTGCTGGTCCTCCCCTCCATCCATGCCACCTGCCCATCCAGCAGGGTTTTATGGCACTGGGCTTGCCTCCCGCCAGAGTGGAGGCCAGGCCCTGCTCCAGGGCTTTTCTGGAGGAGCCCTGCTGCCTGCCTCTCCACCCCCTCCCACTCGTCCCCAGACCCTTGGCTGCTGCCTGGGCCTGGCAGGCTGGCTGCTCTCCGGACATCTGCAGCAGGACCGATGCCTACGGCAGCTTCCCCAACGGAGAGGTCCGGGAGCAGCCAGTTCCTGCCACATAGAAACAACAGCATCTTCATTTGTTTACTCCGAATGACGGCCCTGGTACCTCAAGCACAGGCTGCAGCCCAGGACGTCAGACCAGCAAAGACACTGGAACTGCTCACAAGGAATTTTCAGGAGTTTGCTTCAAGGATATGCCCATGGCTTGGGTTGTATGTGCAAGCCTGCACGAGTCCCCACACCTCCTGGTCCTGAGCTGTGTCATCTGCACGTGACAAAGCTGAACTGGATGCTGTTGAAGATTGTGCCGAGTCTGCCCTCCTGCGAACAGAGAAAAGGGCTTTGCCACTCATGGGCTGCTGCCTGATTTAGGGCCTGAAAACAACCACTTTTTATTTATTTACTATGATTCTGTGGGTTGACTGGGACCAACCAGCCAGTTCTTCTGCTGGTGACAATTCCTTTAGCCCCTCTGACCTCTGTCCTCACGTGGAGGTGGGGATGGTCCTGTATACCCAGAAGTGATGAGATAATACCCCAGCTAACTGGATAGTTGATGAGGGCGAGTTTCTCTTTACAGAAGTGACGTAGCTAATAAATGAAGACAGTTCGGTAGAGTTAGAGTACCGCTGTTCTAACCCCCGGTGCATTAGCGGGTCTAGGCACTGGACATCAACAGATGCTAATGTCACAAAAAGAAAGATGCTAGACATTATGTACCTCCCGTGGAAAAACACGATACCTACTATGAACAACTTTTGCCAAAAAAAAAATCAACTTTTAGATTCAACTATCAATTTACAGGAAATACAAAAGACAGAGAAATGTGTTGAACTGTATCATGGGTTTGTAATCATCAAAATCTAGACTGTGGATAATCTGCAGGATACATGATGTGGCTTATTCAATAATAAACTGCAAGAGAAAGGAGAAAGATGAAAGAGGAACCTATGGATTAAAAAACACTTAAGAGACATCAACTAATCATAATGTGTGCATCTTGATTTAATCAAGCTGTTAGAAAATGCTTTTTGACATAAAACAATTGAAAATTTGAACATTGAATATGTCATGATATTAAAGAATAAATGCTTTAAGAAAGACAGCGTGAGAGAGAATGTGTGACCAAAGCTTGATAAAGAAGAACCCAGGCTGGGCGCAGTGGCTCACGCCTGTAATCCTAGCACTCTGGGAGGCTGAGGCGGGTGGATTGTTTGAGCTCAGGAGTTCAAAACCAGTCTGAGCAAGAGCGAGACCCCGTCTCTATAAAAAATAGAAAGAAATTAATTGGACAGCTAAAAATATAAAGAAAAAATTAGCCGGGCATGGTGGCGCATGCCTGTAGTCCCAGCTGCTTGGGAGGCTGAGACAGTAGGATCGCTTGAGCCCAGGAGTGTGAGGTTGCTGTGAGCTAGGCTGACGCCACGGCACTCACTCTAGCCCGGGCAACAAAGTGAGACTCTGTCTCAAAAAAAAAAAAAAAAAGAAGAAGAACCCAGCAACAAGGCCCGTCATTAGAAAAGGCTGCAGAGTATGGGGGAAACAGACAATGCTGGGGTGGTAGCCCCCACTCGGCCGTCACCTTGGCTGAGTCCCTTCCCCTGCCCAGACCTGGGTTTTTGCACCTGTGAAATGATGGAGGGACCCAGAGGGCTTGTGAGGCCTGTTTAACTCTGGCCTCCTTTGACTCCATCCTCATTTTTACCTGGTGCCCGTATCAGCCCACCGCGTGTTCACAGGAGCATGGAACAGTCGGAAGAGTGCGTGATGGGTGCGAGCCCAGAGCTGCTGGCTTCTGCAGAACCCAGAAGAGAAGGGACCACCTCTTCGAGGCACTTTGCCTGGAGGGTCATACTGTATGATCTCAGCCGAGGGAGAAGAGAGAAACCGCTGGGGGACTTCACCCACCCACACACCGAGGGCTGAGTTACCTGCTCGCCACGACGCCTTGACCTTGTTCTGATTCCTGGGGATTTCTAGGGAGTTTCCCAGACCAGCATCCCGATCTGGTCACCTGCTCTGGACTCCAGTTGAGTTGGGCTGCTTGTGACAGACTCCTGTGAGTGCAAATGAACAATGTCACTGGATTGCTCCACGTCACCAGCCCCTCAATTATTTGTCGCTGGCCTCTGCCCACCTGCTCTTCAAATGCCATCACTGTAAAAGTATCAGCCTTCACATGAAACCTCACACATTGTATTAATAAAGGCTCTACATAAAGGGTTGAGGGGTGGGGAGGGGAACCCTCCTCCTGGCCCAGCACAGGTGCTTAACATTCTCTTGAAGCACGACAAGCTTTCCCCAGAAGGTTAAACTAAAAACCCACCATCTGCTACCACCACCAACCCGCCTCATGCGTGAACTAAGTCACAGGGAAAGACGGCTCCATCCTAAGTGGGCAGCTAAGCCCACACGTTGGTGTCACACCTAGATTCAAATCCTCGCACTGCCTCCCACCAGCTCTGTGACTTCGTGCAAATTACCTAACCTCTCTGCAGCTTCTTTAGCAAGAGTGCTTTGAAAATGAGCTGCTTCCCTACGCGCAGCGTTCGGCGTCATGCTGCACACACTCGATAAATGTCAGCAGTTGCTTTTATCAGGAGGCTTCCGTGGCAGCACCCCATGGAGGCTCCACCATCATCTCCCTCCCACCCCTCGTTAAACTTTCTCTCCCTTCTCTCTGTCTTATAAAAAGGACCTTTCAGTGTCTCATTTTCTCAGTGACATGCTAACCTGGTTAGCCAAGCCAAGATGTTGCAGTGTCTGATGATGGAACCTCGCCCCCTGCTTTGTAATTGTGGATTTCAGGCAAGGTGGGAGGCCTTCCCAAGCCATCCTGAGAATCACAGCTCTTTGGTGCCATCGCTAACTCTTCCACAGCAGCCCTACGATACCAGGCCCGGAGCTGTGGCTGCCGTCTCAATGGAGTCAGGACACCCTTTTAAAAAGATCTGGGAGCGTAGGGAGGTCCAACAAGATGGAATCAGGAGCCAAAGAGACCACAGCTAGAACTCCAGCTGTAACTGAGTGTAATGGGGGTATTAACGCCCATTCCCAGGCTAGGGAGCACGGCCAGGGAAGCCTAAGTATTCAAGCTCTGCAACCCTCACTTCCTGGACATGGGGCACTTCCGCCCTCTAGTGGCCACTGTATAAATTGCCCAGCACGCGGGCCTGAAGAAGGGAGATGGGAGTTTTCCCTTCTGCATCCACCTCATGCTGAGGTTCTCAACCCGGCTCCGCCCATAACTTCCTTTTCACAAATATCTTTGTGTCATGATAGTAACTTGAAAATATTTTAAGCGGCTTTACTAATGTAGTGACATACAATAAACTGCACATACATAGGATACAATTTGATAACTTTTGACACGTATACACCTGAAATCATGATCACAATCAAGATGGTGAACACATCCACGCCACCCAAAGTTTCCTCGTGCCCCTTGGTGGTCCCTCCTTCTGCCCCTTCCTACTTCCCCATCCCTGAGCAACTACTGATCTGCTTTCTGTCATTAGAGATCAGTTTACATTTTCTAGAGTTTTCTACAAATGGAATCATACATGTACTCTTTTGTCTGGCTGTCTTTCACTCAGCACAATTATTTTGAAATCTATCCATGTTGCTTTGTGTGCCAATAGTTCTTTTGTTTTTGTTTTTTTTTTTTTTTGAGACAGGATCACACTCTGTCACCTGGGCTAGAGTGCAGTGGCATCATCATAAGTCACTGCAACCTCGAACTCCCCGGCTCAAGCGATCCTCCTGCCTCAGCCTCCTGAGTAGGGGGGACCAGAGGCCTGTATCACCACGCTAGGCTAATTTTTTTTTTTGTAGAGATGAGGTCTCCCTATGTTGCCCTGGCTGGTCTCCAACTCCTGGCCTCAAGAGATCCTCCCGCCTCAGCCTCTCAAAGTGCTGGGATTACATGCGTTAGCCACTGCTCCTGGCCAAATCCTCTAAGATTTTTTTTTAAGCTGCAGAGAGACCAAATTTCTAGCATGTGGTCCTGGGCTATGGAAACCTCTCCTCCTGCCCGGGGCTCTCACTCTACAGAAATGAATTTTTTTCTGAGGCACCTGTAGATTTTTGACCACAAAAGGTTACCCCACAAAGTGGTGCCCCCAGAATGCCCTCCTGCCAGGGTTTTGCCTCCCCCTAGCCTCTGCCAGCTTCCTATCCCAGGGTGCCATGTGCTGGGACGTCCAGAGATGGGGCGACAGGCAGTGCTGCCCGCTTAGAAGCCCCTTGCACTTTCTCGCTGTCCAATCCTGCCATCCTGTTTCAGAGGAGGAGTGGATACCAGTAACAAAACTTTATCTTTCACTCCCGCGTTGTTGCGGTTGATGGAAATTTCTCCCAGACTTCCTTGGTGACTAATGACGTTGAAATGTTGTGGCCTCCACGGAGAGGTGACAGGTTGTCAGGCCATCATTCCACAGATGGTTGACCTAACGCAAACTGTAACAGGCAGGTCTCCTTTGGTTGCAAGTGACAGAAACCCAGTTCAAACTGGTTTATGCAAGTAGGGACATTTATTGGATCTCAGGAAGGTGAAGGTTGTGTTTGGGTCCCAGAAAGGGTGGACTCTAGGACTGGAACCCTATCCAGACTTAGGCCCTCAGATGAGCTGGCTTCCTGCGAAAAGCTGAGCTGCTCCACGGAGTTCCACTTCAAAATGTACCGACCAGGGCACAGGCATTCCCTGTCGCCGGGGGACAGGGCCTGTGACTGGCAGCCCCACTAAAACCCCACAAGAAAAGGAGTTCCCCCGAAAGTGGTGCTGTTCCCAGAAAGGAAGGGAGGGGGGCAGGCAGGACACCCAGCGCTCTCTGCCCTTTCCCACCCAGCTGTCTTCCTCACAGTTGTCACCTGTCCGTCTGCCATTTCCGCGTGAAGCCTGGCCAATTTCCATGGTTAAAACCAATGTATTTCCGGGAGACAGATGACATCACAGAACTGGGGTTCCAGAAGGCTGGGGAGGCCCAGGACTCCCGCCTTCTTTAGAACATGGAGAGCTGTTAGTGGGGCGGGGCTGGAGCACAGTTGGTGAGGAAGAGGAGGCTCCTATCCCAAACGGCCTTGTTCTACAGAGCCTCACAGAAAGCCCTGGGCCAGCTGAGACCTGGGTCAGAGAGGGACGGGAGAGAGGTAAGCTTCAGAGGGGGGTGAGAACACACCCAAGGGAACCCCAAGAGAGGGCTTACTGGGCAGGCATGGGGATCCCTGCTTCCTGAGGCTCGGTGACGACTATCTCTGAGGGAACCCACTGAGTCAGAGTGGGGTGGCTTGTTTGTCTGAAATTCTATTTTAACTGGGCATCTTATAATTTCATCTGCTAAATCTGGTGACTCTGGGTGAGAGGGGGAGAAGCAAAAGAATGGCCCCAGCTCAGGCTGGTGCGAAATGAGTCTTAGAAGACAGAACAGGAGAGATAACAGGAAACAAGCCCACCCGAGTAACCACTGCCCAGAAGCTGCCTGACACTTGCAGGCAGTGGATGGAGGAACCCAAGGCTTTGCCTCAGCAACATGTGTCTGATTTAAGGGGAAAGATACACGCTCCCTCAGTGACGGAAATAGCCCCCGTCTTTATTTTCATGACATTTACCATTTTGAAGAACACAGGCCAGTTATTGTACGGATTTTCCCTCAGTTTGGCTTTGCCTGATGTTTTCTTGGGATTAGACACAGGCTATGCATCTGGGGACAGAACACTACATAAGAGATGTTGTGTCCTTCTCGGGATGTCACAGCTGGAGGCACACAACGTCCCTCTGTTACTCACTGGTGATGTTAATTTTGATTGCGAGGTCAAAATACTATCTGCTTTCTCCTCTGTATAGTTACTGGTTGTTTTTTTTCCATGCAACTAATGCACAATCAGTAGAGAGACCCTCTAAGACGGTGGGTGTATCCAGGCCTTCGTGAGACAGCCCACCGCCCCAGAGTTAGCACTGATGATTCTCGCTCACACCAACGTATCATGGTTGCAAAGTGGTGATGTTTTTCCAACTTCATGACTGCCTCCACATTTCTCAGTCAGCATCTTACTGTCAGGAAGAGCTCCCTGCTTCGTCCCCATATGTATCTATTTGTCTATTTGTTATATCATAGACTCATGGATTCCTATCACATTCAATGTGTAATCTGTTATTACCATTTATTTTGACGGTCTAATGGTCCCAGATTACCTTGCAAACCATTTTGCAATGGCTTCTTAGATATGACAACCAAAACACAAGCAACAAAAGAAAAAAATAGATAAACTGGACATCATCAAAATTAAAAACTTTGGGACTCTCAAAAAACACTATCAAGAAAGTGAAAGGCAACCCAGAGAATGGGAGAAAATATCTGCAAATCATATACCTGACGATACATGATTTGGGTCTAGTATTCAGAATATATAAAGAACTCTTAACAACTCAACAATGAAAAAGACAAATAACTCACTGTAAAAATACGCAAAGGTTCTTAAAAGACATTTTTCCAAAGATATAAAAACAGCCAAACATATGAAAAGATGCTCAACATCACGAGCCATCAGAGAAACGATCACACCAAAACCACAATGCGATATCAGTTCACACCCACTGGGACAGCTTTGATCGAAAGGACAGATAAGAACAAATGTTGGTGAGGCTATAGAGAAACTGGAACCTTCATACATTGTTGATAAGAATGCAAAATGGAACAGCCACTTTGGAAGTCTGGCAGGCCTCAAAAGTTTAAACAGAGTGACCCCATGATGTAATAATTCTACTCCCAAGAAATGGAAACATATATCCACAAAAAAACTTGACTGTTAATGTTCATAGCAGCATTATCCATAATAGCCAAAAAGTAAAAACAACCCAAATGTCCATCGACTGATGTACACATAAACAAATTGTATATCCATACAACGAGATATTACTCAACTGTACAAAGGAATGAAGTATCATGCTACGGCATGGATGGACCTTGAAAACATTATGCTAAGTTAAAAAGCCAGACACAGAAGACCATATTTTGTGTAACTGTGTATATGAAATGGCCAGAGTAGGAAAACCCATAGTGACAGGAAGCAGATCAGTGGTCGCCAAGGGCTGGGGAGGAGGCACGGGGAACGAGTGCTAATGGGTGCAGGGTTTTGTTTGGATTGATTTTGAAAATGTTCTAAAATCAAGTGAGGTGACAGTTGCACAACTCAGCAAATATACTAAAAACTATCGACTGGTACACTGTAACTCAATTAATTGTATGGTACGTGAATTATACATTGTGAATTATATCTCAATAAAGCTGTTACGAAAAAATATTGTTCCCTATTTGACCGCTCCATCCCCTTTAGAGCTGACTCTTGTGTCTATTTGACAAGCCCCAATCCATATTTTAAGCACTTTCTTACTTTCTGGTACAACAAGATAATCCAGACTTATCTCATAATCCTTTCCTGCTCCAGCCTGGGAATCAGCCCATTGTCCTGGTCCAATTTGGTGGGGAATGTGAAACCAAGATCTGGACATTGGCCGGGCGCGGTGGCTCACGCCTGTAATCCTAGCTCTCTGGAGGCTGAGGCGGGCAGATTGTTTGAGCTCAGGAGTTTGAAACCAGCCTGAGCAAGAACGAGACCCCATCTCTACTAAAAATAGAAAAAATTAATCGGACAACTAAAAATATATAGAAAAAATTAGCCAGGCATGGTGGCACATGCCTGTAGTCCCAGCTACTCGGGAGGCTGAGGCAGGAGGATCGCTTGAGCCCAGGAGTTGGAGGTTGCTGTGAGCTAAGCTCATGCCACGCACTCTAGCCCGGGCAACACGGTGAGACTCTGTTTCAAAAAAAAAAAAAAAGATCTGGGCATTATTTCATTTAATTATTGCAACAACCCTATTAGGTAGGAATTAGCACATCTTTGTTTTACAAATGAGGCTCAGAAAGGTTAAGCATGTTTCCCAAGGTCACATAGCAGCCCAGCATTTGAAAGCAGTTAGTGTGAATCCAGAGCCCTTGCTGTTCTACACACATACAAGCACACGCGCGCACGCGCAGACACACACACACACACACACACACACACACACACACACGCACAGTGTGAAAGTGAAGGTTATTTCTGTGGCCAGCTCACCAGGAATTGCACAAGGCAGAGTATGCCCTTGGGGAAAGTCATGTGTCATGGGTCTGAGGATGCGGGGTTGCGGGGGAGATTAGCACCCAGTGTCCTGGTCCTCCTTCTGAAAGCACATGCGCACACTCGCACACACAAATGCTGGTGAAGCACAGTCTTCGTTAATCTCCTTTGCCAACCTCACTCCCCACCCCAGCACCGGAATGCTGCCTGTAGCTGGGTGTACATTAAAAGCGGACCTGTAAATGAAATGAAATTGGCCTTGGTTTTTAACTGTTGAAGCTGGGAAATGGGTATATGGAGGTTCATGATACTATTCTCTTTTCTTTTGTAAGTGTTTATTTTTCTGTGATAAAAAATATATATAAAATAATAAACGAGAGGAAAGAGACTTGAAACAGCCAGGTAGCGAGCAGTGAGCGAGCGAGACCATTTAATTGCTCTCTCCAGAGTCCCCGGCTCTCGGAGAAGACCAGCAGGAAGTCTGTGAGGCTCTAAAACTGCAGACCCTCAACGGCACCTTCTCCCCTCCAAGGATGATGAGGGAGCTACTCATCCCCTTGGTCAGCTGCCTCCTTGTCGTAAACCAGGCCAGCATCATCCATCGCTGTGACTTGGCCAAGGTGCTGCACCAGGAGGACGTGGATGGGTTTGAGGGCTACTCCCTGAGTGACTGTGAGTGCCATCAGCCCTCCCCTGCCATTTGTCCTCCTCTCCTAGTCATGCCCTAAGTAGCCAGCTTCTTTCTTTCCCATTCATCTTTCAAAGCGAAGTTCAAAAAGCCCACGCCTCCAAGAAGCCTTTCCCAACACTTCATATTCATTCAACAATTACTAACTGAGCACTTATTATGTACCAAGAACTGTTTTAGGCGCTGGGGACATGGGGGATAAACAAGTGCCCTTCCCTCACAGTGTTCACATTCTAGGGGAAGAGAGAAGCAGTAAATAAACACACAGTTATAGACAGTACTGCCTGGTTGTGCTAAATGCTATGAAGAAGAATAAAGCAGGGGGAGTGACAGGAGACACTGATTTAGATGGGGAAGTGACATTGGGCAGCACTGAATGAAATGAAGGACCTGGTCACCCAAATGTCTGGGGGAAGAACATTCTAGGCAGAAGGAACAGCCAGTACAAAGGCTTCATCCTCCTGCAAGGAAGGGTTATCCCACTTGCCCAGAATTTGTGCACACCTGTCTTGCAACACTTTCTCCTTTTATCCTGCTTTGTGGCTTTTTTTAGGTACATATCTTTATTCTTGTAATATAGGCCTGTTGAAGGCAGCATCTGTGCTTGACCCAGCCGAAAAGTGGGCTTTGCACAGTTCCTGGCACACAGTAGGTGCTCAGTAAGTGCAGAAAGCATGGATGGGTGGAAGGCTGGATGAGTGGTTGTACTGATGAATGGGTGGATGAACCCAGGGATGAGAGGGGAAGCCAATGGGCGTTTCCAGCCCTCTCTTCTAGCCTCTTGGGTTTATTTCTTTTGTCTGATCCCTCCTGTTCCTTTCTCCTCCACTTCCCTTCTCACTTGGTTTGGTTCCCTCTAAATCCTGACTTCCTTCTCTCCATTCTAAGGGCTGTGCCTGGCTTTTACAGAAAGCAACTTCAACATATCAAAGGTAAATGAAAATGCAGATGGCAGCTCTGACTACGGCCTCTTCCAGATCAACAGCCACTACTGGTGCAACGATTACAAGAGTCACTCGGAAAACCTTTGCCATGTGGACTGTGAAGGTCTGGCCAGGGCCCCAGGGTGGCAGAGGCGAGAGAGGAGACCAGGCTCTGCTCACGGGACTTCTCTTTCCACCCATAGCCTGGGAATGCCCCCCGAGAGATGGTCCAAAGAATTAGGGGATCCCTTTAGTGAGCCGAGGGTTGAACTAGTGGCCCTAACGCCCATGCAGTTAGGAGATTCTGTAGAGTCCTTGACTAGGATCCAGAAAGGCTCTCTACAGCTGGTGGTAGTAGAGCGGCTGCAGCAAACTTCCACTGAGAGGATATTACATACTAAGCACTTTACATGCATAGCTCACTTCACCCAACCTTCCAGGCAAACTATTTATGATCCCCACTTTACAAAGGAGCAAACTGAGGCCCATGAAGAGAACCAGCACTGAAGGCCAAATTGGTGGTCTCAAAGGCTCAGCTCTAATGACTCAGTGGTACCATCTTCGGTTAATAGTCTGAGCAAAGGCCAAGTGTAAACTCTCCTCCTTAATGCTGATCCAGGAGGATCGATAGGGCCCACGACTCTGTCCCTCACCTCCTCCATCACACACTCACTAACGTCCCTGGGCTCCTTGCTTAAGAGTCCCCCTAGTTAGGCAGAACTTTACTGTGGCCTCTGTGCTGTCTATTTTGGCATTTCCTCTTCCTAGGCCGCACCCCGCTTCCCTACAACCCCCCTCTCCACCCCGCCAAACTGTGGGTGAACCACCATCTACCCTGGCTAGAAAGAATAGTAATGAACAGGCCCAAATCTCAGTCCTCCTGCCCCCTCTTGCCTCCACCCCTGCCCACCCCCAACCTCCAGCAGCCACTGTAGAGATGTCTACGTGGGTCCCTGGGCGGGAGGCCTTGCCTGGACTGAAGTACTCAGCCACTAGGTGGCATAGAGCTGTTCAGGGAGGGCCAGTGTCTGCCTCAGTCTCTGGGACTGTCCTCTGTTGCCCTCACAGGTTTTCTTTTTCTCTCTTTCAGATCTGCTGAACCCCAACCTTCTCTCAGGCATTAAATGCGCGAAAATGATTGTGTCCAGATCAGGGGGGATGAACAAATGGTGAGGAGGACATGGTGGGACTAAGTTAGTGGGCAGAATCCCAGGAAGGAGGACCTGGCAGAGAAAGGTGCAGTAGGCAAGGACTCATGGGCACTCCTTTGCCGCATCTGAAAAAATGTGGGATGGTTTGGACGGGCTTGGAGCTCTGAGCTAGAAGACCTGAGATCTGGTTCTTTCTCTGATATTGTATTAAACAAAACTCTTTTGGTTGCAGTAACAGAAAACAACTTGAGCTAGCTGGGGGAAATTTATTCTGGGAGGACAAGGTGTCTCCCTGAGCCCACTCAAGGGGTGCAGCTGGGCTCAGGAAGGGAACGAAATCAGGACTGGAAACTGTGAGCAAGCTTTCCCTGGCAGGCTTCGGCTTCTTTTGGTGCATTTGCTTCACTACTCTGCAGGCCGGCTTTCTCTGTTCCCCAGTCCACAAGACACACCATGTGCACCCCACGTTTGTGTGCTAAAGTCCTAAACAACTACAGGGACTGAACACGCTCAGTTCCCACCCAAGTTCCTGGGATGGAGAATCTGATTCAGCTGAGGCCACGTGTTCCCCCTTGGTTCAATCAGCTATTGGCACAGTAGACGTTTAGCAACACAATCATGGCTACCGCAGGAGCGCTCTTGCCAGGACTGGCAATTATTTCTATTGAAAGCATGGTGCTCATCAGCTGAGCACACACCCCCAAAGCTATCAGCTCTCTAACGGGGGACATTCAGATGTCACCAACCTTCTCTGAGCCAGATATATAAATAACATAAATAGCTGACTCTACAGGCAATTGTGAGGATGGAGGGCGTTAAATGCTTTGCATACTCAAAACACTGTACAAAAGGAATATTGATGATTATTAGAGCTGAGCCTTTCTGGAGGGAAGAGTCAATGGTTGCACTTGTTTTTTTTTGTTGTTGTTGTTGTTTTGTTTGTTTTGTTTTAATAACTTTCAGCCCTGTAAAACAGTGCTGTCTCCCCATTAAGAGGGAGATGAGGATTTGAAAATGTGGAAGCGTACTGATCAGAGAAGAGAGCAATACCAGGGATGAGGGACATTTACTGGAAGAATCAGAGGAACCAGTGAAGGACAGACCAGAGAGATAGGAACGAAGGGGATTCTGGGTGTTGCTCTGCATAGAAAACTCACCAAGAACTGGGCGTGCGTGTGGAGATGCTACGAAGCGGGCAGCAAGAACCACGTCTTTTTTCTCCGCAGGGTAGAATGGAGGTTGCACTGCTCGGGCCGGCCACTCTCCTACTGGATGACAGGATGCCACCTGGAATGAAACAGGGTGCAGGCCCGCTGTAGAGTCATTCCGGGACTCCTGTCCTCACTTGGAGCTTCTTCGTTTCTTCTTCCTCTTGCCTCTGCTTCATGTTATTTTCTTCCCTTCCCATTCACAAGTAAAACTGATCAGAGCCCTGGGAATAAATGGTTTTCTTGGGCTTCCTCCTTGTTCACATCCAGGCCCAGTCCCATGGTTCCTGTCTGTCATTTGCAAAACCAAGAGGACCACAATAAAGAAATCTATAGTTTTTGAATTATTAAAGCAGTGCCTGTGCAAAGAATGTGTTAATTTATTCATTGTTAATTCCATGTATATTTGAGTACCTAATACAATAGGAGTGTGCTGGTTACTAGAAGGAAGATAAAAGGTAACTATTGCTCTTCAGGTTTTTGGGGGTAAAGGTCTGGTACTGAGGTGGAGAAAGGAGTGGTGAGATGGAGAAATGGTGATAGGTGCTAATGATTTTGGAGTGGTTTGGAAGGATGGGCTATTAATAGAATCTAGAAGATTAAAAAAGTCTTCTCTGGATAGGATCCAGTTTGCTTGGAGGGTGCTGGTGTAGAGTAGAACTACTTAAAGACAAGGCAAAGGCAGAAAAGGGACAATTGGAAGAATGTCCTGCACATAGCCACCGTCAGTAATGTCTGGCCAAAGCAGGTGTTATTCTGGCCACTCATTTCTCTACCGCTGAGTATTAACTGCTTCAGCTATAAGATGAAAGATTTGACTATTCAGTAGTTCCCAGACTTTTGGATTTCACAGGCCAATAAAATGTCAAAAAAATTAAACCTGAGATTTCCATCTTTTAATTTTAATGTCCAAGTAAGTGTATTAAAACAACTATTCTCTATTTATCAGCATCTTTTCATAAAATACATTTTTTGTGTGTGTCAGAATTGTAGGGAGGTCATGCTTGTAGAAGAATGAAATGGAATAGATTTTATTTTATGAGATAAAAAAAAAACCCTGATTATATTGTCCTTTTCTCATTCAGCTGAGGACAAGTGAAAATTTCATCACAGACAAGCACGGGTCTGAGGACTATTACTTTTATAAAAACCACAGGAAACTTCTTTTGCAGGGTTTCTTCTGGTTCTGACATTCTAGTTTAAAGAGTCTTAGGACTCTTTTGCTCTCAGTAAGTAGCCGATTATGACGCCTAGAACACCCGTTCTCAGGCACCATCAGCTCCAATGTTGGTGCCCTATTTGGACCCACTGTTTGATTTTTGTTCCTAAATTTATCTCTTCTTCTTACTCTGCCACCCCAACCTCCCACACCATCTGAAACACACATATGCAATTTATCAGAATCGCGCAGGACAACCAGGGAGTTCTTTTTAAGGATTTCATGCGACTGTTAACGGCTTAGCGAGTTATACTTTGATTTGTGTATTTAATACTTAAAACACTCAAGTCAAAGGATAGCATCTTTAGTGGTTATTTCCTACAAGATCAGTAGGTAGTAGTGTTAACTACCTAGGTCCCTAGTCTCCTCCAGGAGTAAAGATGAAGCCGACTGCTATGAAGATGTCCCTACCCTTCCTTTCGGAAAGCCCATCTTAGGACTCTGCCCTAAAAATACACTTGAGGCCGGGCCCGGTGGCTCACGCCTGTAATCCTAGCACTCTGGGAGGCCGAGG
>CAUYSK010113524.1:0-13851 GCA_963575035.1 Avahi laniger
AGTGGCTCACGCCTGTAATCCTAGCTCTCTGGGAGGCCGAGGCAGGCGGATTGTTTGAGATCAGGAGTTCGAAATCAGCCTGAGCAAGAGCGAGACCCCGTCTCTACTAAAATTAGAAAGAAATTAATTGGACAACTAAAACTATATAGAAAAAATTAGCCTGGCATGGTGGCACATGCCTGTAGTCCCAGCTACTCGGGAGGCTGAGGGAGGAGGATCGCTTGAGCCCAGGAATTTGAGGTTGCTGCGAGCTAGGATGATGCCACGACACTCACTCTAGCCTGGGCAACACAGTGAGACTTTGTCTCAAAAAAAAAAAAAAAAGAAGGGGAGGGGATTGTACAAGGAGGTAGCATGAACACGGGCAGCTCACGTTGTGCTAGGCATCCTGTCTCTTTCCCTGGGTTAGTTTTGCCACCAGGTGGCAGAGCCAGCTGTTTCTATATGATCAGATTAAAGGCCATTGACAGTCTTGAAGGAGCAGCTGAATTAAACCAGGGAGATTACCCTGATAGGAGATAGCAGTTACTTAACCCTTTAATATCAGAACTGGATTTACCAGTCAGAGGCACCCGAGACTAAAAATAGACTCTAAAACTCCTTCAGAAAAAGGGGAATTAGGGAGTAGCAAATAGCCCAAAGAAATACCTTCCTTGCTTTTATCTTAATTATGTTTCAACAACAAAACAAAATCCAAACCAGATAAACCACTTCAGATTCAAAACAGGAAATTAAATCCAGCAAATACTGCCATCTTGCAAGTATTGCCATTGTCTGTGAAAGGCCAAAAGGTACAAAGGTAATCCCTTCAGGGCAGCAGGAGCCAATCAGGGATTTTATTGGGGCCAATCAGGGACTTTATTTTAAAATTTTTTTCTTATTTCATAGATAGATGGTTGTGAGAGAAATATTATACAAAGGATTTGTAGCAAAGTTCTCAGTCATCTGCCATATACAGAGAACTGAACTGAATTTTGTAGCTGAAGTTGTGTTCATACATAGAAAGTAAACCTAAAGTTTTATTTTATAGATTTTGGAGAAAGAAATATCCTAAACTAAAGAATTTTAAGAGCTTTCATGTTGGCAATTTTACCTTATAAAAAGTAAGATCTATCACATTAGTTTGAGGTGTGACCTAAATATTGAACAAAAGTGAATTAAAATTAGTTTTTACTTTGAGATCTGATACAAAAGACCCTTTTCTAGTAAAATATTGGAAGTAGTACATATGTACTCTAACTGTTTCACCTAGATAACAATCTTAAAATGAAAGAATTGGGAATAGTTAAAAGTTTTTTGCAAAGATTGCTATTAGGGGGGCTTTTTCCAGTCTTCTTTTAAGTAATTCTTACTGATTTCATTTTATTAAGACATGTCCTTTACCTTTAATATTGTTTCAGTTGAAGTGTTCCTTTCAAAATTATGTCCTAAGTATGAAAAGTCAGCTTTAATGTCAAACTTTTATCATATATATTTTCATTTCTCCTTAGCTAAAGTATAATATAAAATTATTGAATTTATCTGAGATATAATTTTTGGAAATACAGCATAAGACATGAATATAAAGTCTATTATGTAAATAATATGCTTATTTGTAATCATATATAGAGTAACATTTTTATGATTATTTGTATCTGTTTGTCTCCTAATATTTTCTGTGATACCTAAACATGCAGTTTATAAGATGGCTAAAAAAAAAAAAAAATCACAAATAGGATTTTAACATTTTGTGAAAATACCCTATTCCGAGAGGAGAAACTAGAATTATGGGTGTGGGGGAATTTCTCTTTTAAAATTGCATGACAGAGAAATCAAGAAGGAAGGGAAATATGTGCACATATGTGGTATTGGGATCCAATTTAGAAGTCTTTCAGGGTGGCTGTTAAAGTTGGCAGTTTTCCCAAAACCAGATTTACACACTAACAACATTAATTACTGGGGAAAATACATTCAAATTTTGCAAAGTGATATTCAGCTCAACAATTAAAAAAATGTAAATATTCAATTACATAGACCTGAACACGGTGAACACTTAATCAAGATTACTCACAGACGAGCACCCCATAAGGATCAGAGACTCCATATTTTTGCTTAATATAAAAAACCATTTAATAAGATCATGTATGGTTATAGTCATATATTTTGAATTAGGAGGAAATGTGTATATATTTATTACTGCTAAGAATTAAATAGTCCTTTAACTGTCCTGTGTGGATTCAGTGCTAGATGCTAGGAGAATTCAAAGGAGAGAAAGGAGTCACCTCCCCAGCCTGGTGAGGACAGGGAAGGCTTTTTGCAGGAGGTGATGCCTAAGCATCAGTCCCAGGAATACAGCTGCCTATTGGACAGCCCATCTGGATGTCTCCAGACACTTCCGTCCCAACATGTCCAAACTTAAATCTCCCCGAGTTCCCACAAGAATTAGGAAGTCATCCCAGATGCCTCACTTCCCACCTCATGTGGGATCTTGATGGAGAGGGATTAGCCAGGAAAAAAATGGCCCCCTTGTGGTGAGATGAGTGAGTGTAGGATGAGTCTGGTGTGGCTGGAGGTGAGATGGAGGCATGGTGGCCACCACCTGAGGCCGGTTAGGATTTTCCAGGGCCACTGGAGACTTTAAACAGATTTGCATTATAGAAAGATTGCTATCAATAGAACAAAGGCTGGGTGGAGCCAGGAGAGCCTGGGCTGGAAACCAGCTTGGTGGACTTTGGAAGAGCATTGAACCTTGTACTATGGCCTGGAGTTTGCCAGGACCAACTCGGCTAGAACAAAATGTCTTATGACAAAGTGGCCAATTAGGAAACCTTTGGATTTTTCTCCCGCCCTGAAAACACCCTTCATGTACTCAAGGAAAAGGAAAGGGAAAATGGAGGGGGAAGGAAGCAAAAATAGGGTCTCCTGTTCTCCCAGGTATGCAGGGCAGCCCCCCTCAGGTTCATAGGAGAGGCCTGGCAGGCAGGAGCAGGTGGCTGCTGAGAACCTGGGGTGGGGCCAGCCACCTTCCCCACACACTGCCAGCAGTCCCTCACCCTGAGGCAGTGCGGCAGCTTTACACCCTTTCCTAAACTGACAGAATCAGGCCTGAAAACACTGCTGGAAATCTACTTCACTTTCTTTCAAACTCCAGCCTTTCAAAGAGCAGTCAGATTTTGTAATATTGGCATGAAAACACTGGGAATATAGTCGTCCTTCGGTATCTGAGTGGGATTGGTTCCAGGAACCCCATGGATAACAAAATTCTTGGACACTCAAGTCCCTTATATAAAATGGCATAGTATTTGCATATAACCCATGCACATCCTCCAGTATACTTTAAATCATCTCTCGATTACTTATGCCCAATCCAATGTAAACGCTATGTAAGTAATTGCTGTACAGTATTGTTTTTTACTTTGTATTCTTTTTATTGTTACATTGTTATTTTTTACTGTTTTTTTAAAAAATATTTAGATCCTCGGTTGAATCTGTGGATGCAGAACATGACATACGGAGGGCCAACTCTACAAACTTTTCCACAAAACTATTTAAAATACTTGTCAAAAGATAAATTACAACAATTTAGTTTGACGTTCTTCATTGGCTTTATTTGTGATTCTAGAATCAGGAAACATTTTTTTTTTTTTTTTGAGACAGAGTCTCACTCTGTTGCCCGGGCTAGAGTGCCGTGGCGTCAGCCTAGCTCATAGTAACCTCACACTCCTGGGCTCAAGCAATCCTACTGCCTCAGCCTCCCACGTAGCTGGGACTACAGGCATGTGCTACCATGCCCGGCTAATTTTTTCTATATGTATATTTTTAGTTGTCCAGATAATTTCTTTCTGTTTTTTTAGTAGAGACAGGGTCTCGCTCTTGCTCAGGCTGGTCTCGAACTCCTGACCTCCAGTGATCCACCGCCTCGGCCTCCCAGAGTGCTAGGATTACAGGTGTGAGCCACCGTGCCTGGCCAGGAAACACTCTATTTATTACAGAAAATAGAATAATTGTTGAGCTGAGTAGAGAAGTTTGGTTTTATAGACAGAAAAGGACTGAAGAAAGCAGAAACACAAAAGCGTATTGGTCATTTTAAAGTTACTTTTCTTGTAAGGGCAGGAACAGGAAAGTAGAACAATAGAAAAACAACTGATTGGTTAAAATCAGGTTACTTCAAGTTAGTTTTTTGGGTAAGGATTAAGCAGAGGGAACTTTATTATGCTGCGACTCACCTGTTTGGAAAATTTGGCTATTATCTCTCTCCCAGTTTCTCGGAAGGCCAGGTAACAACTTAGTTGTGGTTTGGTGAGGTGGAACTTAGTGTGAGTGACTCCATTTTGGTTTTTATTCTGGTCTTTTTGGCTCTTGTCCAGGAGCTTAGTCCATAACAATGGCCTCTTATAATTTTTATTTAATGTACTTTACTCTTTTCAAAAGGACAAGGTTATCTAGAGCTAGTTCGACCATAGTATGAGGTAATTGTGAAAAAATAACTTTGATTTTATTTCTTTTGTGATAACTTACTTGTATGAGTTGGTACTGCCTTTTATGATTGATTACCTTCGTTATACTGAGGAGGACATTGAGGGCACAGAGACTTTATGTAACAACTCTGAGGGTCATACAGGCGGTGGACGGGAGCCTGGGTGGCATGAGGACTGGCAATTCCAGACTCTGAGTTCTTCATGGCACCACTCAGGTTGGCTGGAGGAGGGAAAGAGGCATCTTCCTCTGATTTCTCTTTGTATTGAGGCTGTTGCTGTAACTCAGGCAAGACACGTTGAAGGTGTGAACTCAGTTGCGCAGGTGGAAGTGAGGAAAGGGGGCCAATGAGGAAATACTTAGGAGATATATATAGTTAGGCTAATTTAAGAAAATATATTTCGGAAAGGCAAGATAACATTTAGTATGTGAGAAGTACATGAGATGATTCCATGTTCCCACGGAGAGTATTTCCTGAAGTATTTCCCCACGAGTTGCTTCAGGGGTGGGCAGGCAAGTGGAGGGGCTGAAGAAGGGAAAGTATGTATGTGATTCAGATGTGTCTGTCTGACTTTAAGTGAAAAATGCTAGACAATTGACATAACTACAGTGAAGGAGAAAGTTACTCGATTCCTCTACCCTCTTGTCACTAACTTATAGAAATTCTGTTTAGGGAACCTTGAATGTGACTGAGATGATGAAACCTTTGAAGAAAGGGGCTGTAGGGATACAAGTGAAAGTTTGGGATCTCAGAGAAGCTAAGGAACTTTGATAGATGAGAAACAGGATAAATGAAAGAAGATCACCGAAATCTGAGACGGAAAAGAAGATTAAGTAAACAGAGGATTGTAGCCAACATCATACCAAGGAACCACAAATAAAAAGCAAGGTTTTTTAGAAACCATGCTGTAACAACTTTTAGACCATTGTGGGCGCCACAGCCGTGCTTAGGACAATATTTACAAAGTCCGGGCCGATCTTAAAATGGTCTTGTGCTCAAGTGGCATGTCTCTGCAGAGAGGGGAGGCAGGAGATGAGCCTAAGTTGTAAGGGTGACTAGAATCAGCAAGAAAAAGAAGGGAAAAGGAAAGTTGGTGTGCGGGGAGAAGTATTTTATTTTAAGTTCTCCACAAAGTGTGTGGAGAAGGCTATTGGCACGGCACCCTCTAGTGTCTGGAAGAGTCACTGCAGTTTTGCCTGCTCTTACGCAAAGTTGTTCTGTTCTGTTAACTTGAGCAAACATTTACAGTAGTAATCTCTAGTGACCCAGGGACTACTTGGTGTACCTGACTGTTGTCCTGAACTTGAATCTTACCACACCTCCATCCCCAAATGGGGTGTTCAGGGCTGGCCTGGCTGGAGGCAAGCGTATGGCTACTATACTCTGTAATTGCCTCTCAGTGCCTGGGAATTTGCCTACTAGAGCCTTCAGTAGGGAGGATGGGGGTATTGTTCCATGTTTGAAATAAAGGCCTTCGCTTTTAGTTTCAATTTAACCTGCAGTTTAAAATTTTACCTGGTATAACAGAAACATAACCTTACACAGAAATCCCTGATGTTGTATGTCAGATGTAGGACCAGCAGCTTCTTTGAGGAAGGTTTTGGTGACAGCCAGCTATCCTGAGGTGGATTCCCTTCCTTCCTCCCTTTCGCCTGTCCTTTTTTCCTTCCAGATGTAGGCAGTTTAGATTATTAAGAGGTAAAAAACTGCCTTCAGCCCCTTCTACCACATCAGGCTGCTTCGGATATGCCCCTACCATTTACTACCTTAGCATTACCATGGGCAGGTTGCTAAATCTCCAGATTCCTCAGTCTCATCATATGGAGAATGGGGTAATAACAGAATGTACCACTTAGGGTTTTTGTGAGGATTAAATGAGGTGATGCCTGTAAAGCACTTAGCACACAGTACCTGCCACAAAGAAGCCATTGATCAGTGTCAGCTAGTTGGCATTAGCATTAGCACTTTGGGCTTTGTTTCTCTTAAGAGGAGGAGTTCAAATTAGCACAGAAAGGGCTGGTAACTGGAGTGAGAACCTCAGACCTTCCGAGGAAGCACTGTTTTGGAGGGTGGTTATGTAACAAGTGCAAACACTTGGTTTGGGGCCGAGCACTGTATCTGGTTCTGAAGAGACAGAAGGTATTGTCTTTTGCATCAGGTGTTTATTATCTTGTTAACAAAAAAGCCACTGATCACTCAGCACGGTGATGGTAATGAGCAGCATTTGTCTAGTGCTCTGTAGTGTTTAATGCTGCTTATAAGAGCAGCTGGGGAAGTCCTTTTGGAAGGAGGCAAGCTTTGAGCAGTGCCCCCTCCTGGAGCACTCCTCATGAGGCCCAGCTCTGATATTCTCATCACCTGATCCACGGCTCTTTGCATCACTCCTGAAGGAGAAAAGACACATTCCACCTTGGGAGAGCAGTGCGGTACCCTGGAAGCAGGCTTGGGAGTCAGACACACCTGGGTTGAGTCCTGGTTCATCCACTCTCTGGTGGTATGACCTTGACCAAGTTATTGAACTTCCCAGCCTCAGATTTCCCATGTACGAACCGAGGGCTGTGGTGATAAAGCCTAGCCTACTATCTGGCACACAGCAGGCGCTGTGGGCATTTACGTCCTTCTCCCTCTTCTTCTTGACTGCCTTCAAAGGATGAAACAACCACTTGGCTTTGCCCACTCAGTGGCCTTTCTCCTTTTCACCAGGACTTTCCTAGCCAGTTGGCAACCAGGAAAAAAATCTTACTAAACCAATGCTATCACTGCGGCCACTGCTACTGCTGCTAGATATAAACACCAGAATAGCTCAGATTGCTTTTTGAACCTGTAAGAGTGGCCAAAATGCAGGTCTTATGTGTTCCCAAGGGGCCCCTAAAACTCCACATGGGAGGTTTTGGAAGAGAGGACCAGGTATCAGTCTTTGTTCTGATAGAAGGGGAAAAGGTCGGCAGCACCAATACATCTTCCACCTGTCTAGAGAGGAAAGCCCTCCTCATCCTTTTCCTGGAGGAATTTGGCAGACCAACCAAATCTGTATCAAAGAATGTGTTTTTCCAAGAGGGAAGGATCTGATATGGATGGCAAATCTAGAGACCCAAATACCTTTTCTGCCTGGGGGTACATGGAGCATACTTTTTTCTTAGCCCTGGGCAAGTTGCACCAGCGGTAGGATGGGGTCAGCAATTAGAGTCAGCCCTTCCTGGGCTAGGATTGGGCCTTCGACTTGTAGGGCAGTTAGCAGTTTCCCAGGGAGAGACCCAGCTTCAGAAATTTATCTCACCCTGTGGCACATCACTAGCGACAACCAGCGAGGTCCTCTGTGCACTTTGTGAATATGTATGTGCATGCCATTGTTTGTGTCAGTTGCACTGTTATACAGAAAAGTGTTGAAGGGCTAGGCAGGCTTTTCCAGCATGCATTTAGTGTACCCCCTCAGGAATACACCCAGCAGCCGTATGATCTGAGCTTGTGTTAATTCTAAGAAGAAATATTTAAATGAAACTCCATTTTAATTGTTTAAAAATGGAAAATGTTAATAAGGCAAAGTTATTATGCATTCTAACTGACTTTTTCTATTTTGTTTCTTTTAGGAGAACTATCCTATCCCTGAACCAGGCCCAAATGGTAGGTTCTTAGGAAACTTGATTTATATTTTACTGTTTCCTATTGTTTTTCCTAGAGACACGTGTGTATTGTTCTCTTATCCCACTTTTCCTATTGATTATTACATTTTCCTACCTTAAACAGCTATGCTTTTTTTAGGCTGAGAACCCAGTCCTAGTCCGTTGTCCACAGCATGACTGGGTGGGTAGGTTTATCTTGGCTGCTACATGAAATAAAAGAAATAGTGGGCCGGGCGCCGTGGCTCACACCTGTAATCCAACACTCTGGGAGGCCTAGGCGGGCAGATTGTTTGAGCTCAGGAGTTCGAGACCAGCCTGAGTAAGAGCAAGACCCCGTCTCCACCAAAAATAGAAAGAAATTAATTGGACAGCTAAAAATATACAGAAAAAAATTAGCCAGGCATGGTGGTGCATGCCTGTAGTTCCAGCTACTCGGGAGGCTGAGGCAGAAGGATTGCTTGAGCCCAGGTGTTTGAGGTTACTGTGAGCTAGGCTGACGCCATGGCACTCTAGCCCGGGCAACAGAGTGAGACTCTGTCTCAAAAAAAAAAAAAAAAAGAAATAGTGATAGAACCAGAAAAATTACCATAACAGAATGCTGACTTGTCACAAAGAATTTTTGATATAAAGTGTATAGACCAAAAGCAGAATTATTCTTCTTTGGACCTAACGACAGAGTACCCCATCTACTATAAGCTGCTATTGGAGTTGCCAAATATGTCTTAACGCTAACGCAAATTTTGAAAAGGATTGAGTCTACAGAACATAATCTTTTAATCAGCAAAGGGAGCATAGTTCCAGCCTTCCCCCACTCCCCTGGAAGGCCAGAGACAAAAGAGTGGGGCAGCCCAGGACCTTCTGTCCAGTAGAAGTGGGGGCGCTGCATGGAGCCCTCCCTCCTGCCCTAATCACCAAGCACAGGAGGTGAGCGAACACACTGGGGCAGGGTTCCTAACACCTTTGCTCCACTCCTTCCAGCACTCTCACTGGGTGAGCCCGCCAGATTCAGCTGACATGCTGACGCCTGGGGTGGCGTCTGTTCCCAGGGAGGACACACCGCCCTGTTGGCTAGGGCAGATCCCTGCTGACAGTTTTTCAATCCCTCATATCCCTGGAATCCCACTTCTTCATAATCCATAGGACCCTGAAGTGAGGCTAGGGGCACTGGGCAGAGTTCATCTTCCCCATCCAGCACCCAGCCACTCAGGTCCCCTTTCTGACCTTGAGAAGTTGGGGATGTCCTTTCCCACCCTGCCCTACCTCACCCCAGAACTGTAGCTTCTGTGTGAACATCAGATGAAGGCAGCTTTGCTCGTGGCTCCAGAGCTTTGCTACTCAAAGTTCAGTTGGATTATTGACTTATAAGTGATAAAAGTATAGACTAGATAGAATATAGGTGTTCTATCAGTGCTTAGCAAGTAATGTATGTTCAGGGTTTACACATTTGCACCAAGATAATCATGATGACGTTCAGAGAAGTGAAAGAGACTCACTGTGTCCTGAAAAGTTGTTTGTTGATTCCAGAAGTGACCAAACAAAGGCTATCTTGGACCCAGAAGATCCTGGTACAGCTTCTTTTTCTGAAACAGCATTCTGCTCTCACTTTCTTGTCTCTTGCTACACTTGAATTAGAAGGGGAATAGAGTACATTTCCACGAGTGTTCTAACAAGTCAAATCTAATCTCTTACTACAAATTGGTAACTGCAAGAGAGGAAACTCTGAGACAATTTTCCTAATTCAAATGACTTTCCCTACCTTTGATCGCGGAATTCATCTGCCACTTCTCACTCTGTTCACAAAAACCAAGGAGGAAGGAAGTTCTACAGAGCCACACCTGGTGGGTTGCTGGTGGTCTGTGGCAAGGGCAACATGTAAGACATCTGAATGCATAGCAGAGCTTTTGGGTCTCTTTGTCTTTCTGAGGCAGGGTGCTTTCTCAGGGAGTTATTTGTAACATGGTCATCTCAGTTAGACTAGGCCTGTAATCCTTTAGTACTTATTTCAGCAAGGGGCTCAGTAGCATTGTTTCAAACTTGGAAAACTAACAACGGTACCACCAAATCTCATGTTCTTTAAACCCTTGAAGGGAAGATACCAGTTGAAATCTTTGGATGGTTTAAATAAAGCTGTACCTTTTTGGAAAACAACAGGCATAAAGAACCCAGCCTGATGGTTCACAGAGTGTTGTCAAGCTGAGATTCTGCCAGACTCATTCTCATGAATAGGTAAGAGTCAGGCAGAGCATATTAATTGTCCGGAAATGTCTATCTCCTGGAAAACAGTTCGTTCTCCTATCGGGCAGAGCATATTCATTGTCTGGAAACATTTATCTCCTGGAAAGCAGTTCGTTCTCTTAATTGATTGGTACATTTCATCCTACTAATCATATCTTGTTTACCCAGTGTATTGGTCAGGGTTTTTCAGAGAAACAGAGCCAGTAGGGGATGTGTGTATGGAGAGAGGGAGAGACAGAGAGAGAGATTTATTTTAGGAAATTGGCTCATGTGATCGTGGGGGTGTGGAGGGCTGGCAAGTGTGAGGTTTGTAGGGCAGGCTGGCAGGATTCTGGTAAGAGTTGATGTTACAGTCTTGAGGAGAATTCCTTCTCCTTCAGGACACCTCAGTCTTTGCTTTTAAGGCCTTCAAACTGATTGGTTGAGGCCCACTCATATTATGGAGGGTAATCTGCTTTACTCAGTGTCTACTGGTTTAAATGTGAATCACACTTAAAAAATACCTTCACAGAAACATCTACGCTGGTGTCAGACGAAACAGCTGGGCACTATAGCCTAGCCATTTTGACACATAAAATTAACGATCACATGAAGTTAATTTCCTGTGTGGAAGCTTTTTTGCCTGACAGGGTCTTGCTCTGTTGCCCAGGAACGCAGTGGTATGATCATAGCCCACTGCAAGCTTGAACTCCTGGGCTCAGGAAATCCTCCTACTTTAGCCTCCCAAGTAGCTGGGACTGCAGGCACGTGCCACCACACCTGGCTAATCTTTATTTTTTAATTTTTTGTAGAGAAGGAGTCTTGCTATGTAGCCCAGGCTGGTCTCAAACTCCTGGGCTTAAGTGATCCTCCCATCTTGGCCTCCCAAAGTGCTGTGATTACAGGCCTGAGCTGCCACTGTGCCCTGCCATTTGTGAGACTTAATCAGGGTTGCCATACAGCTTGTTTTCCTCTGCAGTATAAATTTTGTACCTGGCCTTGAAAACCCAGCCCTCTCCCCTGTCCAGAAGGAAATCACAGGGGTACCTCAGAGTGATAGAGGGATTGCGCCTTCCCTCACTGGTTTTCTCCTCTTTTCTCTTATCAGAGGTACTACTGAAGATGCATTCTGTTGGAATCTGCGGCTCAGATGTCCACTACTGGCAGCATGGACGAATTGGGGATTTTGTTGTGAAAAAGCCCATGGTGCTGGGACATGAAGCTTCGGGAACAGTTGTAAAAGTGGGATCATTGGTAAAGCACCTCAAACCAGGTCAGCAAAGTCCTTCAGCTAGCGATTTATGTACTCATTCAACAACACACATATTGGTGCATGCTTTCTCCAGGCCAGGCCCTCTGTGAAGCTCTGGGGTACAACAGTGAATAAGACAGTCATGGTCCCTACGTGCATGGGTCTTACCTTCCACAGGGGGTGACAGGCCTGGGACAGACAGGCAGTTACTTAGTCGCAATGTGTTAAGGGCAGTGAAGGAGAATGCAGGGTGTTATTGGTGTGTTTCACCCAGACCCCCTGGCTCATCTGAGGAAGGGATGATTAATCCAACATCTGAAGGCAAGTAAGAAATAAGCCAGGTAAAGAAAGGGGTGGAGAAAACATTCCAGGCACAGAACCACAAACTGCCTTCACATGCTGAGAACCGTCATGGGGGCCTTGGATGCAGTGTTTGATTTTTATTAGATAGCTGGAAAACCACAAATGCTTTTCCTAGATTTGCTTAATTCATTTTCCTAGAGTGGGGAATTCTCATCTGTGGCAGACTATGTTATTCCCTGACACAATGAATTAAATCCAAGCTTTTTTGGCATAGTTAGCTGTTGGCTTTAACCTTCCTTTGCCAAAGAGGCCATTGTACAGCCTGGAGAGCATGTCAGATTATTTGGGGGAAGGTGAGGGGTGACAGGAGGCACCATCCTGTGTTAGTTATAAGGCTCTCTGAGACCAGCCACATGGAGAGGGTTGACCAGCTCTGGAGAATTTAAACATATGTCTTGTTTAGGAAGGTTAAGTCAGTACCTCCATTCATCATTCGTGAAATCAAGAAAGCTCCTATAGTGTTGCAGAGTTATCCCAAAGTGGAAGATTTGTAGCTTCCAACAGTCACTAATGATTGATTCTTACCTATGGGACAAAGTCTCTAAATATAAATTATAACAAGGTGTGAGTTCTCTAAATGTAAGTTTTAACAGTGCTTATTCAGTTGTCTACAATGAGTCCAGTCTTGTGCCAGGTGCTTTGAGGGCTATAAAAAAAAATGAGATGATTCCTAGATGCTTATAGATCTAACTGGGGAGACCAGACATCAGGACCTATATAAATACCAACAATTAAAAAACAGGACCATACGGCGCAATCAGGTGTGGGAAAAAATAGGCTTTAGGAGTTTGAAAAAAGGGCATTAGTTGTGGCTGAAGTGGTTAAAGATGGTTCATGGAGGAGATAGATTTTGAGCTGGACATTTAACAGTGATAATATTATAATAATAATAATAAGGCAGCTAATATTTATTGATTTGCTGTTAGTCTCCATGTTAAACATTTTCACATATAATTATTTCATTCTTGAAACAACTCTTGAGATAAGCATTTTTATCCTCATTCGTTGATGAAGAAATTAAAGCTTGGTAATTGCCCAGGGTCACACACCAGTTAGTCTCAGAGCTGGGATGCCCACCTTGGTCATTTGGACTTTAGAGCAAGTGGACTTCCCAGCACCTTCATACTTTAGAAAGGTTTTGTATGTGAGTTAGTGAAAATGTCAAAAGCTATTAATAATATTCTACTTAAGAGGAATAGAAATATAAAATTACAGAGGTGGTAATAACATTCTGGTTTGCTAATAAGTCTACGTTGCTTGGAGCAGAGGTTCTGTATTAGGAAGTTAGAGGAGATGATAAAAATGCATAATCTGTATAAAAGTCCCTCTTTAAAAAGCACTGTACAGCTGTGAATTGTTACATTATTTAATGTGATAGTAATTAGAAGATAAAACTGAATAATATAAAACTCACCCAATTATGGAGGATCTTGAATGCCAGGTTGAAGAATTCATCCTTAAATGGTATAGGTCAGGGGTAGGGAAACTTTTCATGTTGGAAGGCCACATTAATTTAGCTGTAATCAAATAAGGCTGCATTTAAGAAACTTCAATTAGATATACTTAAAAATGTACATTATTTTGTAAAAAATCTAACTGCTATGTACTTAGTAATTTCAAAAAATGAAAACCATTTGTTAATTTTAAAGTTAACTAACCTTCTAGTGACTTTGTTGTGTCTGCTTTTTGTTGGAAAGCATTTGAATATTTGGTTGCAGAATGGAGGTCTGCAGTTTCATTCAGTTGATCCTCTAGATGGGTATCAGTCATTTGTGACCTTAAGGGCATCTTGATTTGGGTTAGGTAGGAGAATGCAGATTTGCAGCAATAAGTGGTTGAAAAGCAAGGAAACGTTTTTCGGGCATGTTGCTGAAGGCGTGAGTATTGTACTACATTTTTCCATATTTCAGTTGGATCTTTCTTAGCATCAATGACTTTAAAATGTC